>WYDI02032747.1:0-31797 GCA_009867235.2 Psittacus erithacus | reverse complement strand
TTGTCCAGGCTGCCCCAGCCCAGCTCTCTCAGCCTGGCTCCAGAGCAGAGCTGCTCCAGCCCTTGCAGCATCTCCATAGCCTCCTCTGGAAAACACTGTTTTGACCTTCCCCTTGGTCATTTTGTATTGGCTGAGCAGCAGATGAGCCCTCCACATCTCACAGAAGAAAGCCCTTGTTGAGCAAAGCCTCACTGCAGTAAGGGTGCAGGAGGAAAGGGAGACCAAGACAAACCTGCAATGCTGATACCTGCATTGCTCACTTGATCAGCAGCAAAACATATCCCTGAAACTGCTGTAGCTTGTGTGTAAAACCAGCTGCAACCAAAGTTTGGCCCGGGCTCAGCAAGACATTAACGTGTCAGAGGATGGAGGCAGAAGGGGCATCCACACCTGGATGTTCTTAGTTATTACACAGGGAAAGGACATAAGGAAAAGAGCAGCCACAGGGAGCTTTGCCTGCCAAGATAAAGTTTGGGCTTCTCAGTCAAAAACAGCAACCCCAGAAGCGCTATTCTGCTTTCTTCTGACCTTAGAAGAGACTGAGGACACCTTCGCTTTCAACATGAAGGGGAACAGCACAGAACTCAGGCACTTCAGGGCTACACACAGTGTTTTCCCCAACTCTCACTGCTGAAACTACAGAACGCAAAGCAAAACCTCAGCAAGCCTGACCCACAGACCTGGGGTTGGACCATCCAAACTGTGCACAGGTAGCTGAAAACCAGATGGAAATGAAAGTACTTAGGGTCCCAGTCCTGCTGCCAGCATTTAAATACACCTTCACTAGAATTGCTGTCCCAGAGGGTGTAACACCAAGGCAAAGCCCATCCTCATCACAGCACCCTGGTTCCTCCATTCTAGGAGGGAATAAATGGAGTAAATCCTCAGAGACACCTCCATACTGAAGCCAGAAGGATGGGATCAAATTCTTGTTTCTTTTGCTTGAATTCATCTTAAAACCATAGGGAAATTGTTTTATTTGTCCTCCTACTGAAGTCGGGGGGGGGGTTAAATTTCATTTACTCCTCTGTTATTAAACAGCTCATAAATCCAAGCCTTGGAGGGCACAATTTTGATTAGCCCTTAGCTATCTCTATGTGAAAAGGCTCCTCCCAGAAGCTGGCAGGGACAGTTGTTTGGCCCTGTGCACACTGAATAATTGATGCTGGAAACTGCCACGTGTTTATTCTCCTCCCTCTCTAACCTCAGGCCATATTGGGCACTTTTAGGAGGAAATCTGCTGGGGATGTGGGGACACCTTCTTAACCAGGAACCCCAGAAACAAAGATCTGCCCCTTTTGCCTGTCTTGCTGGAGGTTGGATGCACAGCCATTCATGAACCTGCCCTGGCTGCCACAGGGACAAAGAAACCAGTTACCTCTACTGACAAAGCTTTGGCTTTTATCCTAACCCTAGAGCTCCCTCCTAACCTTCACCTCCCCAGCTGCTATTTTAAGCCTGTTCCTTCTCGACCTATTCACTATGGACACAGGGGATGCCCAGAGCTTCTTTTGCCATCTGCAAACTAGACCTGACATGTCTGAAAGATTATGCATCTACAAACTGGAGGCAACTTCCAAATTTAACTGCAAATCTCCATTTTGGATGTGCTTATAACAGCAGTGTTCCACTCTAGGAATGCATAAAAAGGCAGGCATCACCTACTGAATATAGATGTCTGATCCATTACTAAGGAAAAACATCAGCGAGTACATAGAGAAAAGCAAACATAACCTATTTGCTCCCTTCAAATATTAATGAATGAGCACTCTTTCCTGGGGGGAGCGCAAGCCTGCCATGGCCATGCCAGCAAACACTAACATCGCCCGGGGAGCATTCCTAGAACTGCACCTTTGTAAAAAGACCTTGTTCATTAACACAGGGCAGAATAAAACATCAGGAGCCTTTCATTTAAACCTTACTTATGGATGCAAAAATCTGCATCTTGTAGTACTCAGATGGTTTGTTCCCAAAGGCTTTTTCCGAGCAGGCAGTGGAGGTCCAACAGCCCTTGGGAAAACACAGCCTTAACTGTTCATTGCTCTGCTCAGCTTCGCATACCATTCCCTCTTAAATCTCCCCCAGTTTCTGGCTGGTGACACTTAGTGTTTCTTCAACACTGTCTTTAAAGCATTTGTGCTTGTTGGTGGGGACAGAGAATTGAGAAAGCTATTACATTCAAGTTGTAAAGAAAACAAAGAATTCAACTACCGCAGTGCAAAAGCACTTGCTGGGCTAAGCATAAATCATGGCGATGGTCGAGCCTGGATTTTCCTCTTTCTGTTCCAGATCTTTGCTTTCAGACAGCTGAATGTGAATACCTGGGTCTCAAGCTCCTTGCAGGAGCACAGTGGCCCCCTGCACACCTAATAATCTCTTTTCTCCTATTCCTTCTCACCTTGCAGCAGAAAGCATCCGTTATTATCAGCAATCAGCAGCACTGAAAAGAATAAGCAGCCTGTCAACTCAGGCAGTGCGCCGCTACTTGTGTCCTTTCATGAACTCAGCCTACTTTCACCTCTTTAATTGCCTGCAAAGATTGAAACACGTTAACTGTGTGCTGACTCTGCAAACTACGCCCTGAAATGGGAACGCTTTGGAATAGATTATACTGAAAACTAAAAGGTAGGCAAAAGAATTGAAGGAACAACTCAGCAGCGTGTGAACCAACAGGTCAGTTACACCAGGATGCTGCAGCATGTGAACCAATAGGTCGGTTACACCAGGATGCTGCAGCCTGTAATTTAAAGCTGCACGATGGCCCTCGAGCATCCCAGTGCTGGGCCATGCCTCTGGATTATCTGCGAGGCAGGAGCTGCTTTCCCCCTGCCAAGTGCCATGTACAATACTCACAGATAGTAAGTGTTGTACCTGCTGCACCCAGGAGACAGATGCCATGGGAGGATAAAAGCAGGAATACTGTAATCATTTCATTGGCAGTAACAAAACAAAAATCAGTGTTGGCCTATTCCCCTCCACATGGAATGTGTTACTTTCAATTCTCCCAGTCCATGGCCCACAATCTTTGCCTTGTTCTCCATGAGCAACAATTACCTAAACATCAGCCCACCAGCTGAATCAAAGCTTTTAGAAACTCAAGGGCCAAGCAGAGAGCACAGGGCCCAGATCTTTCAACTTATTTCTCTTCCCACTGAACTAATGACCAGATGACAACAAAAAAGCAGAGCCAATCAGCTCTGCTGGGGACCAGGGCTCTTTTTAACCAAAGATGACCCAAAAAACATGTGTTAATGAAAGAGTTGTGCTGGGGTTGATTTGTAGTCACCTTCTGAATGGGATCCATTTCCCTGACTCCCAGTCCAGCTCTGAATTACCTGGACAGAAGGAAAAATCTGCTCCACAAACACTTAGCAGATGGCTTTTGATTCTTCCCAGGTGCCAAGCACACACAGATCCCATTAAAGCCTGCTCAAATCATAGAAGTGCAGCACTAGACCATCAATTCCACCTCCACATCTAGCTTCGTTATGCTGCAGCTTATTCTGTTGCAATATTGACCTTAAAACAATAACTGAGACAATAAATCAGTGTGGCTCAGCCGTGCGTTCAGTCTCGCTCCTGCTCCATGCTCAGCCCAAGCTGGATGCCACTGAGCTCTGCTTCATGGGAGCGCTTGAACTGCAATGCTTCATTAGATGATCTTGAAAAAGAACTATCAAGAGGAGTTCTCACAAAGCCCCTGTCCTTCTGCCACAGCAGGGTTGCCTTTTGCTCTGCAGAGGTGTTGCTGTTCCTTCCAACTGCAGGAGAAACTTCAAACATCAGAGTTAGCCCAAGTTTGGTGGAAGCCTTAAGATGGTCTAAGAAAACCAAGAGCAAAGGGGCTGGGAGAGACACAGGCAGGAGGGGCAAGGCAAGTTGTATACAGCTTGTGAAGAGTCTTCTCTGCGTGGAGCAGAGGATAAAGCAACCAAGAACAGACTCAATTACTAGTGTTTGATCCAAAACCAGCCTCCTGTAGACGCAGGACCTAACCTGTAGCCCCTAACCTGCAGCCCCAGGGAAAAACCCCTCTGAGGAATTCTGCAGCTAAAAGCACCACCAAACCACATGGGAGATTAAACCCCTCTTGTTTGCACAGCAGCCAGGACTTCCAGGGGCACATTGCACTAAACCTGTTCGCATGAGGCTCGAGTTCTTGCCTCCCCATACCTTGGATCTAAAAATAAGAGTACATTTGCACATGTACGCAGCATGGACATAGCTGCAGCCACTGCAGATGTGCAGGCAAATGGGGTTCTGCTCATCTCAGTTGCTATCTGCAGCTATGGAAACCCATTCATGAGGCACATTCACCTGCCATTAACATGCACAGGGAGAAGTCCACGGGCAATTTAACGCAGCAGTGAAATGCCATGAGATGTAGAACAGGAAGCAGAACACCAGCTGAAAGTATGAAATAATAGAAAGTATTTGCTACATTAACAAAAATCATTACAACACTCAGAGCATGCCTGGAAAGCTGCACTTGCATTGTACTTACACATGTACCACAGCTGAAGGATTGAATCACAGCCAAACATCTGCCAGACGATTGCCATTTCCAGAAACAAGGCAGTGTCTCCTGTGGGATCTGAAGACCTCACTTGTCCTCACTGCGGGACCATCCAGACACCCTCCACCCACAGCTGTCCTGACCTCCCATGATTATCCTAAAAGCAGACAGCAAAAGAATAGAGGAGGAAGTGGGGGGAGCCCAATCCATAATTGGCAGAGACACCATCATTTACCACCATCAAAAGCTGCCAGTGTGGAACGCACCATGCCAACACTCAGCTAAGGAGCAGTAAGAAATTAGCCCAAAATGGGAGCATTCAGCTTCACCCATGCCCTTTCTTCCTCATTATCCACTCACAATGAAGCTTCAGGAGTTTTTGCTTGCTACGTTATGGAATGAAGCGGTAACAATCCCCCAAAGTCTCACAATTTTCTGACAAATTAATGGGGGAAGGGGCAATATTTCCTTGAAACACTTAATTTCCATTCTAATTTTCAAAAAACCATTATTAAACAACGACCTTTTAAATACTAAGGAATTCCACTCTAAAAAATCCTGATATTATCTTTCCCAAAACAGTAATATCTACCAGAATGGTACTGATTGTTTTTATCAAATCAGTGCCTGAGGCATTAAAGTAACTGTCATCCCCAAGCAAACACTTCTCTACATACAGGCTTTAAGTAGAATACCACTAAATTCATGGTAATAGTCAAAAAGCCAACTCACCTGAAGACTTATCCATACCAGGATCACTGACATGAAAGGGAAAGCACACACCAGCATTGCCATCTGCAGTTTCAGTGCCTCCGATAGCTGTGCAAGTTCACTTGCATCCAGGCTTTCCTGGATGGAAGTGAACATCCCTCTCCTCTGGGGTTTAACCAGATCTGCTGAGCCTGCTCCATACACAAAATGCTTGGACCACAACAGATGCAAACATGAGTCCTTTGCAGCACCGCTGGAACTTGGGTCTACAGAAATATGAGTCTTTGGGGCCCCTAAATAACCCTGCAGGACATGCTTCTGCAGCACACGCACACAGAGACAGGCTGTGGTAAGTGTGACCCAGCTTGACCCTTCACAACCACTTTCTGGAGCTCATCCAAGTCCATAAACATCTCCCCTCCGCAACCTGAAACCAAGATTGGTTTCCAGAAGGTTGACTCAAATCAAAACGAACTCATTTTCAAGGCAGTTTGCAGCCGAGGGAAGCAATCAGCCTTTGATTTCCAGCAAGGAGAAAAGTGCATTCCTCAGCCCATGCCTCCTGTGCCATTAGCTGTTACCGTAGGTACTCTGCCAAAGGCAGACTGAGCAGCTACTCATTCGGATACACCGGGTGCTTACTTCACAATTCCCTGCCTGCTGCTTCTTTTCCTCCTAGGGCTCTTAAGAGATTGCTCAAAAGCAGCCAACTACTCCAGGAATATAGGATGCACAAGGAATCAATGGGACATGTTGCCTAACCCACTCCAGTGTTTTCAAAACATCATCCAAAATGTGTAACATTAGATCTGAACAAGCAATTGATACGATGTCCTCTAATAATAGCCTGCACAATAAAGTGAGACATAAATCAAGACTGGGCTTTGGTTTTAAACACAGCATTTCAGACCTGCTCAAGCATCCCTGCGTAGGATTTATCTTAAAATGTGGGAACAGGCTTTCAAAGCAACCTCATCATCTTTAGAGTGCCAGTCAGACAGGGGACTCTTTGGAATGTCCTCTCACATCCCTGCACCCAAAACAAGAACTGACGAGGGGAAAAATCAGAAACTTGTTCAGCATGGTCTAAAATGAATGGGATAAATGCCCACTCAGATGCATCTCATCTACTTTTGTGTGGTTGCTGCTGAAAACAGCAGTCACACCATTTACCTCCATGTTCAAAGAGATTTCTACCACCTGGAGCGTGAAAGTGGACATCAACCAAGACCAAACTCTCCTTTAACATCATCTCCTAACACGATTTACATGGAAATAGAGACATCTTTGTTCTACTTTTCTGGCCTCCATCAAACATTGGCAAAGACCACCTACAGGTACCTTTGATTGCTGTTGCTTTCTAAATAGCAAGTGACTGGCAATCCCAGAGCAAAGTTTACACTAATTCAGTAATCACACTGTATTTATTGAAAAGCTTATAAGCCCATGAGCAAAGACATTCAAGAGGCTTAAGGAAGGGAAAAGCTGCTGACAGGAGGGCATGCAAGGAGTCCCTCATAATGGCATCTTAAGAGGGTCTGTAATCAACCAGATACACATGGCACAGAGCGTCAGATTAGGCAGAGCCGTCTTGTAAAATGATTTGAGCTGTGATGTGGCCATGAAAATAAGGCAGGCAAATAAAAGCCTGTGAGAAGGGGGAATAAAGAGGGAGACAGGTCTGCATTATGATATTATTCAGGTCACCAATGAGCGTTTCAAGGCTGAGAGTCAAGCTGTCGGTTTCCCAGAGGTTCCTCAGATGCTTTGACTAAATGGGATTTTTCTTGTCATTTGTCAACATTGGGAGCTGACTCACGCTCATTTCCCTTCTCCTCATATGCACTGTGCACACTTTCATGTGGATACAGCATGTGCACGGGTGTGTGGCCCAGCACATATCTACGCAAATGCATCCATGTATTCTTGTCATACTCCAGTTATTCCAAGCAGAGAAAAGAGCATTTTGGCCACAAAGCAGCTGCAGGCTGTGCCCCAGCAATGTAATCTTTTCCCTCTGTCCTATCAAGGTGCCTTACATTTGCTATCCTGAAATCACAAGCCATCACTGCCTCTAGAGCTGACAAGAGAGCAGTCTTCACAGTCCATTTCACCTCTCTATTCAAATGGCAAATGGATTTTTTTGTGACGTAGACATCTGTCCCAGTAGGGGCTAAACCAACACTTCCCAAAATTATCCTTCCCAGATTACAGAGGAGCCATCAGATGGTAAAGAGTTCTCTCCCTGTGACTCAAGCTTTGAGTCACTGCTAGAAAGATGAAAGCCTTCCCACTTCAAGAGACAAAAATGAGAGAAATCATCTCCTTGTGAAGAGCAGAGCACACAAAATATCTCTGCTGGTTCCCAGGGCACAGGCAACATCTGTGAGCAGGCAGGGAGCTGAAGAGCTGCTCGGGCACTCTTGCATCACTTCTGAGGTGACTCCCAGCATCCCAAAGCTCCGGGACCATCAGGGTGCTAAACTTGGATGGGAGGTTTGTTGAGGTTTGCAGGGATCAGCATAGAGCAGAATTTTACCCTTGCTGCACCCAGAGGATGAAAACCGGGCAAGATTTTATCCTGAAGGTTTTTTGGATCATCCCTGCCTTGCAAACATCACAGTTCAGAGAGGAAGGGGCACACTGCCTCTTGCCCACTGGCTGAACAGGCTCGCTTCCTACATGGTAATGCTGTTTTGTAGCCAACACAAAAGCAACCAAGGTTCCCTTAGAGAAGCTTTCCCGGGGCTTTTTGCTCCTCAGAGATCCCGGTTACTTAAAGCCAAGCCTCAGAATAACCCACACCAAGAACAGGAAGGCACACATGTGGGCATCAACCGCACATTAAATGCATGAAACAGTCTCTGGACCTTGTATTCTATGTGGCACATAGCCAGGATGGCCAGAAAAAGTCAGTCTGAGCTGCAACCACTTCTTCCACCACCTTAAAGCTGGGGGAGCCCTGAGCCTCGCACTCACACACTGGTTGCAGTAAGATCTCCTATCCTCACCAGCACAGTCTCAGCCAACATTTAACTGTTTGCCCTCTGCAAAGAGTCCAGATTTATCTCAACTACTGTTCTTAAAGCAAAGCAGCAGTTCTGCATTGTAATAACAGAATTTGCCCAGACCCAGTACTTTACACAATCAGAAGGAACTTTATGGCACCTTAACTACTTAAGCCACCAAGCACTCCCCAAAGAGAAGCAGGGTCAGTCTCGCTGTAGACAGGAGACTAAGGCACAAATTCATGCCACAGTAGAGAAGAGGCTAGCAGTCCTTTAATAGACACCGCTGAGAGCAGAGCACTAGCATGATTCACCACAGTGCCCTCTGACTCTGATTTTAAAGCACCCTACAAAGCCATGCAAAGCACACCCATTGAAGTAAGGCATCTAGGCTTGGTCCAGGTGGAAAGGGAGGGCTATTCTAACAGGTTAGCTGCACTTACATCCTTGGCACTCTTGATTAGGATGTTTAAGTGACAAAAGGAAGGGTATGGAGAAAAAGTTGCTGGAGCTTGCACACAAGAGGAGATGAGATGTGCTCCCAGCCCCACTCACCACAGCAGCCTGCACGGTACCAATTGCTCACCCAGTGCTAAAAGTATCTCCAGCACTTTGCTGCCTCAGAATCTGAAATTACCACTGAGTCACTCCATGTGCAAGGGCTGAAGGAGATAATTCTGCAGTTACAAGCACCAGGGAGCTGGGCTGTCTGCTCACCAAGCACAGGAAAGATAATCTACAAGCAAATGTCTGCCTTAATATGTGCCCCAAATTTTTAACCTGTGTCTTAATTCATTCCTCCAGCTCACCCCTATTAACTCTATTCTTTGCAGCATCACCTCTCTCCACTCACCATCTTCAATACATCCACACAGCATTCCCAAAGGAGTGCTCTAAGCTGCCATCCTTATGTTGCAGACAGGTAACTGAAAGAGAGGCTAGGACCTAGATTTAGCCCCACAGGTTCCCACATCTTGCTTTCCTGTGGGCTGTATGACCTAGACCCAGCCAAGAACCGTCTCTAGATGCAGTATCTCAAATGGGCTGAGGCTTCCTTTGGTTATTTATCCAAGGACAGAATTAAACCAACATCCCTGAAAACCCAGCCAAGCAACCTCCCTGCTAGTTCTGCCATCTTGTATTTCATACAGCTAGTGCTTCTTTAATGTAACAGTGACCACTAGCATACTCATGTCCCCTGACAGCACAGGATGCTCCAACCGAGCCTGCGCTCAGCTTGATCTTCCATTACCACTCAGAAATCAGACACTTTCTGGTGGCAAATTCCCCACTGCACACAGCCATGCTGGGACTGGAACCCCCTAGAAATCACAGGTTTCATTCCCAAGAGGCTTCAGGTAGCACCATGCCCCTTGAACAATGGTCTGTCATTTGTTGCCCAGGATATGCCCACTTAGCAGGGCTGCTACTTCTACATCCCACCCTTCCTCACCCCCCAAATTTTGGCTTTTTAACAGCAGGAATGTTAGTAATGGCTAATCTAGCTTGAGCAAACATTTGGGAACAGGACTGGTTTGACAGGCAGAGAACAATTACGAATAAGAGCCAAAACGTGTCCTTTCAGTCCCTAAAAGTGATCAGGCTGTCATTAGGACACATAACCGAGACTTCCACATATCACAGACTCAGTCAAACGTCAAAGGTCTTGGTCAGAAGAGATAACGGCAGTAATCCAATCAGCTCTGAAAAAGCAACAGATCCCCAGAAGCTTATTCTGACTTTTTAACTCCCGCAGAACTCAAAGCATCTCAAAGAGAGGTGGTTCTGGAAGACCAAAGCGTCTGTTTTGAGCTGAAAGCAGGGGCACGGGATTCGCTGAAGGAGTCTGCTAAAAGGCTATCACTTGCTTTTTTTGCTGCACAGTTTCCCACTGTATGCACTAGAAGGATAAAGATAGATTTAAGGAAAGAAATTACGCTGATGCTTTCGACACTGCACGTCAAACACTTCCCTCCAGTGGAGCGATCCAGGATTGCTCTTTTCTCGTCACATACCCTCTCTGGCTATTTTAGCTCATACAACACACACTTGTTTTGCCGGAGAAGACAGAATCTCACTCATGCTGTGGGAAGGAGCTACAAAAATGCCTGAAGAGCCAGATTATTGAAAGGGCAAAGTGGTCGTGGCTTTACTTTACTAAAACACTACAATAAAAAGCGAAAATCCAAGAGCTTTGTTACATCTTCACAATAGCAAATATAGGAACTTCAACCAGTGCCCTCTAATCTCTGCCTCTAATCTTGCTCCCAGGCTGAAAATACAGCACATCCATCCAAAAGGCTCAGAAATTCATTCATCATTCGGTTTTGCTTTTCTTCTATTACCCAATGCAAAGGGAGTGCACCCTCCTTAAGTCTCTTTTCATGTTCATGTCCAAGAAAACAGCCAATTCAGAAACCACAAGCACCCGGTCCTCATGCTCAAGCTCCAAATAGCCGGAATGTTAAAACAGGGAAGAAATTAAATGAGAGCCAATGTTAGCATGATATTTTCCTGAAACTATTGCTAGTTTCAAGCAAAATTGTAAGAACCTTTAAGGAAGGCAGCAACACTGCCTCACTGGTGTTTAAAATGGCTCAGACCTTAAGCAGAGTCCGTGGAGATTAGATTCTGGCTGATGTTAAATGCATAAGCTCCTCCAGGGTTCCACCACCATAAATATATGGTGATGGAATAAATGCATCAATCCTAAGTGTGGTCTAGGAAATGAGGACCTAAACTTACACACAGGTGTTAATCTATCACTTCCACAGAAGTCTGCAGGCAGAGAAACCATATTCCCCACCACTGCTGTTTAACTCCAAAAGGTCACCAAGGGCCCCTCCATTGCATCATCAGCTCGACAGCTTCCCCTATCAATTATTCCTTAGAGGTTCCTATGTAAATAGTCACCACTGCAGAAACAGTCACAGGCTCTTCCTCTGCTGCTTATTCTTCTTGATAAGGCTGTCAGTAGCACCCTAATTATTGTTAGAGCAACTGGGATGTCAACAGAGGATTTATTGTGGCTTCAGGTGGGAATAAAAGAAGATTAACTGTTACTTGGGATATGCTTTTCCTACAGTGTGACTAAATTCAGCCTGGCAACCTTTAAAGGAAAAACTCTCTCATTACTCATGCCTTCAAGTAAACAAGGCCCACAGCTCCTCACTAAAATAATGAGCCTTTTAGTTCATTTTAAATCATTATTAAGCACATTTTAAAGTTTGATGCTTTCCTTTTGTGATGACCAGATCTGGTTAAGCACAAAACCAGATTAGTGTTACATGAGAAAGACAAGGTTAAACATGAAAACTCAAGATAGTTTCCAAAAGCTCAAGGCAGTGGCCATCACAAAGGCTCTCCTGAGTTCAGGCATCCTTACAAACCCAGAGCATAATGGTTTCCATTCCCACTAAATGATGGTTCATTACCAGCCACCATCCTCTCCAAAGGCCCCTGGAGAAAGGAGGCTGTTTCCTCAAAGGGCTATGCTGTGTTGGCAGACTTCATCTCTGTCACCTCCATGGACATCGAGTGATAGGGCAGATGCCGCAGGGGGGAGATAAAGGCATTATCACAGGAGGCTGAATATCCAGCCACTGAAAGAAACTGGCTCTGTCAAGGAGCTACCTGCTGCAGCAGCAGCTTTGAACTTCTTACCCACTATAGGTCTACACCACAGCCTTGCCATCATTTCATTGTGGATTTTACTTCCCGTGTAGCCCTTAAGCAAAGGTGCTCTGTGCATTCTGCCCTTTGCTTGTACAAACTAATAGAGTATATGTGTGCTTGACATTTCACGTGGCATTACCACCCTATTCCCCATCCCCAGCAACAATGTGAAAGGGCAATCAATACAGGCGAGGAATAGGAAGCACTGTTCCAATAAGGCCTTTCAGCTGCCCAAACGTGCTTTGCTGAGTAAAGTGATAGTGAATTAAACCAAGTTCATGAACAAGTAGAGGAATGAACTGACATCTCTGCCATCTACATCCTTTCAAATTAGAGAAAACAAGCCTCCCAGACTCAAAATTCATGATCTCTCTGAAACAACAGACAGCATTCTGGACCATGAACCACAACTGAAAGTCAGCGGGAGTTCCTCCAGTGATTTCTGTGGGCTTTCAATTGAGCTCTGAATGAAGGTTCAGCTCAGTTACAGGTACGATCTTCATGAAAAACTAAAACTCTGAACACCTCTTCAACTTTAATGGCCAAACAGTGAGAAGCGGGGCTGAGACAGGAGCCACGTTCATTTCAATGACTGATGATCTAATAACACATGCAGATTTGACTGACTTGGATTGGTGGCTTCTCACATACTGCCAACCACCCGGTGCTCCTGAGAGCCACCAGTTCAGCTGAGTACCAGCTGGTTTCTGTGTACTCCTAATCACAGCAGCATGATGGCTACAGGAAGACCAAAAACCTTGCTAGCCACGGTGTCTCCTGTGTCAAGCATTTCACTGATTCCCCAGGACTTCTTCCAGGCACCCTGTTTCTGCATGCTTCAGTTCTGAGTGAGCTTTGTCTGTTGGGTCCCTGCTACTCAGAGGCTACTTTTCTCTTGGACAGTAGTGGAGCTCTCAAAACTGGTTTGAGATCCAGCTACTCCTAATCAGTTCAGGAGGGACTGGGAGACAGAACAGTGCCAGCAAACGGTCTTAACCCCATAGAGCTGGCTCTCTCTGATTTTTCAGGCTAAGAAGAAAAACCTACTTGTTCCTGCAATCAACAGTCCAGTCCCACCTTATACCCACACCAGCATCGCTACAGTAGCCACCTCCAGATCCTATAGCATTTCCTATCCAGTACTGACCACGTCTACTAAGACATCACCACTGTGCAGCTTCAAAACCAAACCCAAATAGCTTTAACATTCCTTGTTTCTTTCCCTCCTAATGATTCTCTCATCCCGTTTGCTCCATTTAAAGACTCAACGTGATTTTTCCTGAGCTGACAGCATGCAAAAAAGCTAAAGCTGGTTATCAGAGCAGAGGGGAAGAAGGGGGAAAATCAAACAATTTCCTTTCTGCTTCATGCATCATTGCAAAAACTGTTAGCTTTAAAAAATCAGAACTACACTGGCTTTACTATTAATGGTGTAGACGGCAAAAAGAAGCCCACCCACTCTTCCACAGCTCCAAAACGGCAGCCCCATGGCACTGAGGAGCTTGGATAACAAGGCCTGTAATTTTGCCTTAAACACTAGCTGGAAGTTTCTTTGAAGTTCAAAACCAGCTTCAGACCATTGGTTTTCTTGTTGATGTTTGTGCTTCCTGTTTCTCTGCATTTCCTGGGACTATCTAGGAAGGAAAATGCAGATGCAGAGTGTACAATCTCCCTGGCTAATCCTCACTGCTCATTGGGATTTGGTTTTCCCCTCCACTTTTCCTCCCTCGCTACCAAGACTCAAAGCCCATCCTCCATACAGAGACAGCTCCGCCACACGACACTGCAGCGCTGCTCAGAGGTCAGCAACAAGAGATGCTCCGCAGCTTTAGGGTGAATGTCACACACAAAAATCAGTAATATTGAACTAGAATGACCAAATCCTCATGGCAGAGCCAAAAATGACAAATTGGAGCTCACATACTTCACCCATCTTCAAAGAACACAGCAGTTATTAGAGCAAAGCCTTCTGTTCCTCCTACCTGAAGAGGAGGGGACACTCAGAGAAGGGACAAGGAGACACAAGGTCCCTCACCCCTGGAACAGGTTACTCTACTGTTAAAAGCCAACACAGTCCAAGAGCGAACAGTAGGGACTGCTCATAAATCATAGCAGGCTGTAACAGTATGCTATAGGCCCACAGGACACGTTATCTTAATTCCTCAGGGGGACATCTCTGTGCCATGGAAGCTACTGGCACATATGACTGGTGGCCACACAAAAACTTCGGATCTGAGCTACTTCAATACTCCAGGGGTGAGGGCTGGATTTAACCCTCCAAGTCAGCTCTAGCACCATGGTTTCAAGCTTTATTTGCCATCCACAGAGACCTTTCTCTTGAGGCTGAAACTCCTGTTATAGGGCTTTTCAGCTCAGGAGAGCTGGATGTTGCAGGGGGACAGCTAAATCCAGGAAACTCCTGCTTTAGACTGAGGTGTGCGAGACGCGTGCAGGATTTTGGTGTCGCTGATCACAAAACCTAACAAAACCACCAACACCCTCCCCTGCAAGAGGGGAATCACAGGCAATAATTACGACCTTTTTAGGCAGATGGACTTGGAAGACAGACCAGAGCAGTTCAAGGAGCGGGAGGGTTACTCCAAAGCCTGCCCAACGGAGTGGTCTGGAAGGACCGCCCTTAGAGGAGGAGTGAAAGGGGGAAATTGATAAAGCACAGCAGGTTCCAGCCTGCAGCAATGCAATGACAGTGACAAAGCCCTTAACAAGCTCTCTCTCCTGGCGTGGAATCAAATGCATCACCAGCACCACCCCCATCTGGACAAAAGGGTATGAAATAGTGTAGAAATTGAGGAGCAAATAGATAAAACTCCTTCCTTTCTTTGGGAAGTCTGTGATGGCAGCTGCAGGCTACGGATACAAACTGGCTGTTAAAGCAAGAGTCAGTAATGGCAAGATGACACTTTACTACAGTTTCCAAAGCCTGCAGGGGCGATGTTTTGTGTTAGGTGATGCACAAGAGCAAGGAGACAACGAGAGAGGCAGAAAAAATTATCATCCATCCCTTCAGCTATCCTAAAGCTGCAGTGCAAGAGTCAAAGCAATTACTTCACAGCTTCCCAAACCTTTGCACCTCTCTGTTAATGTGTCAGACCTTGTTACATTAATTCTACCTTAGTTTGCCCTAGGAAGAAAAAAATAATATATGCAGTGATTTGTTTAGAGAATAAATGAGAATACACTTCCATTTCCCTCTTTTATGCTTCATCATTCTGTTCTACTGCTTGCTTTATTCTTCGACCAAACATGCTCCAGCATTGATGTTTCCTATTCCATATACCGCTTTTTTCCAGAGACACCACAGTGGCAGGTCAATATGTATTAACTTCACAAGTGCTTATGGCGGATGATGCAAAAGCACATCCTAAAAAGAGGATCAACATTTGTATCCATCATGGGGAAACTGAGGCACGGGATGGATAACAGACTGTCCAAGGATGCTCAAGAGAGCAGGGGCATCCCCTGCTTTCACCACGCAGCAGCACAGACATCCCAGTTAGCACGAAAGCATCCTTACAAACAGGATGGAAATCATCACTGATGAGTGGATAAGCGATAAGAGATCCAACTCTGTGGCTTTATGAAATTCAGAATGTATCAGTCCTTGAGGCCCTTCCAGCCTTTTTCTTCCATCTTCTGCTTCCCAGACCTGCACTACTGAAGCGGCTAAAACCAAGCTGTTCCCACAGCACTCAGCTACTCCAGACAGCAATTTTGTTCCTTGCTAAAATATGATGTGTGGGACTTAAAGCAACAGAGTCACCACAATTTAGAGATGCCACTATTTCCCACAGCTCTGCTGATATCATGCACTTCCTCACCCACCACAAACAGAAGTAAAACCACCTCCTGGTGTGAGTAGTGAGAGATAGCCCAGCCAGCCAGAAGGCTGCAGGAACATCGCACTTCTCCATTATCCATATCCCCTAAGGACCCCATGGGCTCAGCCACTTCCTTCTGCTCGATCTGCCACATGCTGAAATCTATTCTCCTCTTCCTATGCATCTTTATTTCCTTCGCAAACTCATAGAATCCCAGACTGGTTTGGTTGGAAGGGCCCTTAAAGCTCCTCCAGCCCCAACCCTTGCCATGGGCAGGGACACCTTTCACTAGAGCAGCTTGCTCCAAGCCCCTGTGTCCAACCTGGCCTTGAACACTGCCAGGGACGGGGCAGCCACAGCTTCTCTGGGCACCCTGTGCCAGCGCCTCAGCACCCTCACAGAGAAGAATTTGTTTCCCCCTCACTCTTCCCCTCCTGCATTCAAGTACAGCAATGCTGTCAGCACTGCGCGTCCCCAAGGACTGATCTGAGCCATCCTCTTCCTCCTCCCCATCTTTGTTCAAACTGAAGTCTTCCTCACAGTACCACCTCTAACGCTTGGGCTTTACAGGTCAGGCAAACCCAGGTTTTACCCTCAGCCAAATATTTGCAGGCTGCACATTTCCAGGCATACAGCTACTCATCTGCAAGCATTATGTGCAAACACGCTGTTCCACATTCACGCTGCTGTGGTCACATATCAGGAAGCGCAGCATCGCCAGCTGATGTATGCGGTGAATAGCTACAACATGAATCACAAACAGCTTGAAGGAGTTGTTCAATTAACTTCAGGCCAACAAGTACAGACCAACAAAAACGTGTTATTGAATGTGAGCACTGAATACGCATGCAAATTCTGGTATTTCTTTGCAGAGAAAAAAGGAAAAGCTTAGAATAAATGAAGAGTTATAATTTTTCCTCTTCCTCCCTCCCACATCTTCTCTCCTGTCCCCTGTTGAAATACATCATCTGCGGTTTTGGTCCCTTCACCCTGCCTGAGTTCTCCCAAACTCCTGAAATTAGTTTCTTGCCTAATGTCTACAACACAATTTCATTTGGAGGATGTCACAGAGATTGAACTGAGCCATCTGCTTCCTAAGACAAAAAGAAAATGATTGCTTTTATGCTTCTGCCTATGGTTTGTGGGTCGCCAAACTGAGATTATTCAGGCACAAAAGCTTTTAAGGATTTGTTATTTTTAGAAGAACAAACACAGATTTCTTTTTTAGGATAATTAACAAGCTCACATTAAAACAAACAAACGAGAGGAACAACCAAAGTTCAGCTGCAAACTTCAATGCAGATGGAGATGTTCCTCCAAGAGGGGCCGTCCATGCTCTGAAATCCTGGTGATGCTGCTCATCCAGAAGGAAAGGCAGCAGATGCTGTATCCACACTACGGGCGCAGAGTGGGAATGACCATGCTCACTGCCTGCAGCAGGCTGAGCTTGGAACATCACTGGACACAGCAAAACCTGCACTGCCCCGATAACTGCATTCTCCTGCTTCTCTGCTAAAGGACAGGAACACAGGAGCAATGCAACCACATAAAATGTATAATGTGCCTAGGAGCCCGAGTTCTAGACAGGATCATGCAGGCAACAAATGATCTAAAATATGGGCTAGAAAAGGACAGACCAGTCACTGTCCAAGTTCCAGTCTAAACAGCACCCCTGCCCTTCACAGGGCAGGAAGAGGAGCCTGTCCAAAGTGTTTACAAGGAATGAAGCAGGATGGGGAAGAGAAAAGCTCATGGATTTGGAGATCTCTTTTGATATAGTGAGAGGTTTTCATCCAATTCCTTATTTCTCCATTGGGAATGCAAGCAAATGTCCAGTGTCTATCTCTCCTGCTCTGCCCCATCACATTTGCACTCCCCAGCAACAGGTTTGGGCGTCTCCTAGCCCAGTTTCAAGACCAGGTCTTTAAAAGTCAGGATCACTGTCCAAAACCAGGACAAGCAGCCAGCATCCTTTGGCTCAGTGGGAGCAGGGAGACAGGCTGGGGAGACGCTGCATGACCAGCACAGAGAGCTGAAGAGCCACTGCTGAGCATCTCACACAGCACCCACAAGTGACTGCCCCACAGCAGCCCTCAGAATAGGGCAAAGACTTGCCTGAACACAGCTGGGGAATGGAGCTTTCTGTTCATGTTTCCCAAGAGGATATTTAATGTGTTGGAAAGCTTCATCCTTTGCAACAGAGCCAGAAATGAGAGCAGAGGACAGAGACGCACTCCTGCTCAAATCCCAGATGCAGCCACAGCTGTCAAAAAGCATCAGAGCAGGAGGGCGTCAAGGCCAGGGCATCACACAACATGGTCCTTCACCCCAAGGAGCACAGCCCTGGCAGGCAAGCCTGTGAGTCCACTACGCTTCAAGATGCACTGCAGCATATATACAGTGTCCAAAAAGTCACTCTCACAAGCAAAGAGAAATCCCAGTTCAACATCCCAATAGTGGAAAGGAGGGAAAGAGAAAGACACAGAAGAGAAAAAGGCAGCTGTAGAGAACAAAGCGGAGCAGTGACCAGTGTTACTGCATAACTCCCTCAAAGAATGAGGGCAAGCAGCAAACTGTAAATAAACAGGAAGACATGCCTGCAGTGACAGTTCATCATGGAGAGACAGATGCTGGCTCACAAGAACACGTGCATACACCAACACCTGGGGACAGAACCCAACCTCAGCCCTGCCAGTTAATACAAGGTATGTTTCCAAATATAGAGAGGTGAGAATAAACCCAGAATATGGCCCAGCAAGGGCATGGCACTCAACTGAACACAAAAAGGGGGGTTTCTTAGATAGAGACAGGCATGTTCTAGCTACTGAAAAAGAGCAGAAACCAAAACAGCACTTCAAGCACCAGGATGAGCATCCAACAAGTTTCTAGAGCTCTGCTGAAAATGACTAGCAGGTACCTTCACGCAACATCATAGCTGGAAAGCCTTTAAAGATCAAGGATGGAAGAGATATTTAATAGAATTCAAAATGCTCCGCTGCTACTTTGAAAAGCGGTGACTTTCTTGCAGCCATATGAGAATGCTCATGGCTAGTCAAGCTCAAACGCTTCAATTAGCACTTTGTTCACTCCTTAATGACTAATAAATAATAATTAATGAGTTCCACTCCATGTATTACCTCCTTCCCCTCTCATTGTTATTATTTGTACATTATGCCCATTAAAACCAGCCAACTAAGCACTTGTAAAACACATTCTTTCCTCAGATGATAGGTGGAAAGAAGTATAAATATGTATTAGCACCCTAATCAAAACAGAGATGATGGCAATGCTCACATTCAGGAAAGGCTGTTTCAGAGGGGTTATCCAGCAGCTGTACAAACCACAGGATTATGGCTGTTGTGTGCATGTGTAACATACTGCACGAAGGAACTATACATGACCCTGAGGCTTTTCCTTGCACATCTTGCCTGGAGCAGGCTCTGTGCTGCAGGCAAGAGGCTGAATCGAGTCTGCAGTGAGGCACAGCGGTGTGTTGGTGCTTGTTGGTATTGCCTCCTCACCCCTGTCCTGACAGCCCTCCATGTGCTCTAGTGCATCCATCCCCACCTCCCTCCAAGCTGAGCCAACATGCACCGAAATGGAACCATGATGTTAGCAGGTTTTCAGGAGCAACACTGAGCTAAATCTGCTCCTTGTCAGCGCTTGCTCACAGCTCAGTGCTTGGTACGAGCCTGGAGATGTTAATTCAGTAATAGCAGTGATGTTCTTGGGCACAGACATTCAGGACCGCCTGGAAGAAACAGAGACTTTCCAAACAGCACAGTGCTGGGTAAAGAGACATCTCCTGAGAGATGGGAATTCAGTCCTGCAGTCTGCACTGGCTCAGCTCACAGGCAGGTGTTCCCAGGGATCAGGAAGGATGGTATCCAAAAGGAAGCAGCAAACCCAGCTCTGCACAGCACCGTCCCCTGCTTCCTGGGGTCCAGCTCACTGCCTTAACCTCAAAACCATCCTACATTCATGCCAGAAAGAGCCACCATCATGGGAAGGCAAGAGGCCTGGGATTTATCCTTGGCTCTGCCAGCACACTGCTCACATTTGCTGCCTCAGTTTCCCAATGGCACAAACCATGAAACCTATACAGGACCATTTCCATCCCCTGGCTTTGGTGTCACCAATCTCACGCTGTTCAGGTCAAAAAGTTATGCTGAACATTTGCAAAATGCAAATGCACAAACTTTGGTATAAGGCACAGATTAGAAAAAGATATCTGACATATCTGCAAGGTGGTTTAACAGCGTCTGAAATACAGGAGCATTCGCGCCCTGCTAATGAAAAATGAGCAGCAAAATCCCGGCTATTAAGGAATGGATTCAAATGGTACAAATTTGGACATATTCACTCTCTCCTACGTACACACAGGTACAGACATACACTGTGACCTGCCCAGGGATCAGAGCACACAGTCCTGTCCACTCCCAAAGGAAATCTCTAATCACAGCTGCTATTACAATGTCCATAATCTGGCACCTTTCACAAGCAATAAATCCATATGCAAATTGCATAATGGAGTAAGATTAAATAAAAGGAGAAGGAGAACAAGAAAATTCAATGAGACACAAGTTCAGCGGTTCAAGCTTTCAGAAGATCCTGATCAATAATGATCCCATAGCTTCTTTAACATCACCCTGACAGCAAAATGCTTCTGGTCACAGAGACATCCCTACCAGCACATACCTGAGTTCTCTTTAGCTTCCCTGGCCAAAGACAAGGCCCCTGGGATGAACAATGCATTAGACCAAGTACAAACCAAAGTAAAACCCTGCTTTACTTGAGCAGGGCCAGAAGAAGCAGCCCAAGAGGGTGTCTTCAGTCCTGCAAAGCTGGAAAGCCATGCTCAAGTGGGAATGCCTCCTCAAGGCTCTCAGGATCACAACAAAACCGAATGCATTGAGGCAGGGCATGGTTCAAACATGATTCAACACTTGACCGAAGACTCAAAACCTCCGTGAGGGTCTTTCTCCAAAAGCCTCCCCTGAGAAAGGCTGAGATGGGTCAAATCTCCCAACATTAAAGTGTCCCCTATTACTCTCACATTTACCTCCTCTACTTTGCACTCCTTTCAAGCACAGCTCGAGTCCCAAAGCCAGGCAAGGCATAAACCATATACTCAGATTTGATACTATTAACAGTGGCAGTGTGAAAGCCTTCATGCCATTAAACCTGCCCTGCTGATCTTTATCATGTCACATGCTACAGCCATGCTAATGGCAGGATGGCAAAGTCATGTTTTCTGGGTAATCTGTGTTTCCCCTCAACACAAAAGCCTGCGGAAGGAAGGTGATGGGATGCTCTGCCCAATTGAACACCATACAACCAGATTTCTACATCAGCAAGTGTACGATACAAAAGAGCAAAGAGGCTGGGAAGCTTTATGGCTTAAAGCACGGGCAAGAAAAACACAGAGGATAAACAATCAAGAAGTGCAACAGGAGCTTATGTGGCTTTTCTGTGGCAATATGCTTGCGGAGAAGAGTCCTCATGTCTCATTCTCTCAGCTCAGTGGAAGGAAGGGGCTCTGCCAAGCCCTTGTGCAGGAAAGCCCACCATGAACATCAACAGGCGCAAGCCTGGATCCAGATGTGGGGCTCAGAGCTTGCCAGCCTGAACACCATACTGGGCCTGCTCCTGTAAAAAGTGCCAAAGGCACTGCTCCTGTAAAAACAAATCCACCCTTTCATTCCTGGGAGAAATGCCGTTTCTTGCTTTCACTTCTTGATTTCCCCCCATCTGAAGCGTGGCTAACACTCAAGCACCATCTTCCCCATTCAGCGAGTGGATCTGCACCATCAGCTCCTCTGTGCCCAGTTCCCTGCCTTGCAAGAAGGCATGTGGAGGCAAGACAGACAGGACGAGTCCTTTAAGTGTGATTTCCCTGCCCCCTAATAATGATAACCAAGCCCCTGGTGCACAGGGTAAGGCTGTCATCTAGTGGCAAGCAAGAAGCCTGCAATTAAAGCTCATTAAACAAAGGACAGCGCGGCCAGGTGTGTGCTGTTATGAAAATGGGCAAGCTCTTTGCCATCCTCACCTCTTTCTTCTCCCTGGTAACCTGTGAAAGGGAAACCGTGAGCTCTCTTGTCATTATTTCTGCAAAGAAATCGTTTAGTACTGTCTGGACTTGAAAACGTAGGCTCATCCCCAAGGTTCTTGATGCCCTTGAAACAAAGAGGCTTTCTCCTCAGCCTGGGGACAAGCAGAGGTGTTACCCTGCAGGTCTCTCCTTGGAAAAGACCAGTTGCCACACATAGCTTTAGGTTGTTCTGAATGGTCTTTCTGAGGAGGTGGAAAGTCCCACATCCACCCATGAGCATCTTAGCTCAGTTATTTACAAAACACCCTTAAATGCAGGGTCATTTCTTCTCAACATGCCTTAACTTCCAAAACAAGGAAACAAAGGAAAAGAGACAAGCACAGAGACCACAACTTCTGCAAAGGTCGACCCTGAGGCACCAGAACCCCCGCTAAAGGTGATGCCTTCAAATGCAGCAGCAATTACCAGTAGCAGAAGCCTCTTTACTTCCCCAGGAGACAAACTGTCATAAGAGCCTTATCACTTCCTTACTCCAGCAGAGTACAGGACAGCAATCTCTATGAGACCCAAAGCCCTCAGCCTTTTGTGTTCCCATTGCTCAGCCACACTCCCTCTGGCACCAACAGCCCCACGTCACAACCCTCAGCAGCCTTGGGGAATGCCCTCATTCTCCAAGAGATGTGATGGATGCAGAGCACCTCGGATGATTTTCCTTTAGGCGTCTCTGCAAAGTGAGTATAGCCGAGAACATGATCGGCTGCCACATCTCCCCATGCACACGTCAGAGAAGGGGTTAACAGTCACTGAAGGCAGCATAGAAGAGAGCTGTTAATGAGAACCACTGCAATCTTCATAGCAATAAATCCCAATGAAATGGAAGGGCAGGCAGGGAAATGAAATCATCTTCCCGCTGTCAGGAACCAATTCCTCCCTGCAATCTGAGCACACTTTGCTTCTCTGACCCCACCACCAAGGGTTTTCTCACATCATCCCATCTGGAGGCAACTCAACAGCTCTGGGGTCGAGTGCCACCTTCACTTCGCTTTACAGAAACAATAACACAACACACGTGAGCTCCATCTCCACCTCCCCATGAAGATCCCCCTGCAATGGGGTTTAGCGGTTTACAGCAGCAGTCAGCTGTTAGGTTCAAACTCTCCATGTTGGATGAATGAAGCCTGCTGCTCAGAGGCATACACAACCAAGAGCCAATGCACTTAGCACAGGCACACTTCAACTTAAAAGTTAAGCCTTTTAAGGCTGGTCAACATTTGTGCAGCGACATCTTTTTTTCCCCTCCTAAATAAAGGAATTACTACCCCCATCATGAAAGAAATGAATAGAAGTGGACCACTTCTGTGGAAAATACTGCCAAAGCCACATCTCCCCCCATCTTCCACTGTCATTTGTTGTTGGAAGAGAATTTCCATCCAGCTCTAGACATTTTGTTCCTGTCAGGTCAAATTGGATCAGCTCAATGAGCACTGCTTTTATTTGCGGTCACGTTTAGAACAGATAAATCAGGCCAGACCTTAATGGAAAAATCCCAATCAAGTGAGAGTCTAAGAAGAAAAGCACATGTTATTGCAGGGCAGCAGCACTGGAACACATTAGCAGGTTTCTTGCTTCTTATGAAGGACAGTGGATGTACCTTTATTGAAGTGGGAGCAATAAGGCATCCTATTAGCCTCAGAAGGGAGGGATGTTCAGCTCTCTGCCATGGGAATGATGAGCAGCAATGACTGTAGGGAGAGTTTGCCAGCCCCACTGCTGGGCATAACTCAGCAAGTCATCACATCTTCACAAAGGAGCTAATCTTATTTAGCCCTGCTCTCATACCACTTGGGACAATCCTGTACCTTACGGGACACCTGAGAGTATATAACCCATCACCAGAGCAAGAATCTGTATGGCTCCTACCATCCTGGTGAAGCCAACATTTGTATCAGTTACTGTATGCTTCTCTTCAGAGCCAGGAACAATCCCAAGGGACAAGCAGGACAAAACAGATACTTGACTTCAGATATCTCCAACAACTGCAATACATTGGCCATCAGCACATCCGAGCAATCCCTACAGCTACTTCATCACAGGCTCAGACGTAGCAGGCTAAAGCAATCCTTGAGAGATTGTATCTCTCTATGGAAAATAGCTGCTCATTATGGAGCAAGGACCCTGTGGCTCTGTGTGCAAGGGATGATGAGGAGAATGAGAACCGGTTCCTCTTGATAACTGGGTTTCCTATCAAATAATCTCTTGTCATTCTGTCCTCAATCAAATTAAGAGACAATGGACCAAGTCATACAACAGCAACTACGAAAGCCAGACATTTTCCTGGTGAACACAGTACAGACTCAAGCTGCAGAACTCAACAGCGTCCAACACAGAGCGGAAAGCTCAGTGGATTCTTTCAAAATCTCATTGTTTCAAATAGTTTTGGAGCTGATTTCTGACTCCTGGGGCAGAAAACCCACAGGCTTTCCAGTGCAGAGCCCTTGGAGGGCATTGGCTGGGATGAGGCTGACATTCCCTCTGCCATATGGAAAACTTAAAGCTTTTTAAGACCCCTGCAATTCCATAAAGAAACAGTCTTCAAGATCTTCCAGATTTACCTGGCCAGCTAGACCATGAGTCCACAATGCTCTGGTATATCATCTCCTTTGTGCATTCCCAGCATTAAACACACACACATTCCTTAATCCAATGTGACTTCAGAGGGCTGAACTATATGCTATTTCTGGAAACGTGCCTTGAGCAACACTTTCATTAATGTACAGCTGTTTGAGCAAATTGTTAAGGCTCCAAAGCTAGAGATCTTCTCCCTTTAAATCAGACATCGTTGTAAGTGAATATTTACTGTGGGTTTGGAAGTCTGCTTCTGGAGCAGGAAATGGGCAACCGCTACTCCAGGCCTAATTTATGGTTGGATTTTAAACGTAAGCAAACAATGCAGACACCCTATGTACAACATCACTGGGGCATCAGCCTTAGACACTCAGCAGATCACCTTCTCTGTACTTCTGCAATTGAACACCCTCCATAAAGCACTCCTGTCAAGTTTAAATCTCACCAGGCTCACCTCCAAAGTCTTCTCTTGTACCAAACATGCTGCTGATCACATCCATAAGGTGATGCACTGACAAGTCCAACAATCATTCTATTTAGGGTCTGGTTTATGCCATACTTTATTTTTCTTTTCCAGGCATAGCACAAAGTGTCTCCTCAGGGCAAAACCTATCCCTCATTACATTTTAACATGGCACTTGACACAAGACAGATTCCTTCACAGTGCCAGCAGGCAATCCATGAAGCCGATTCAGACCCCTACCCCAAAGCAGAAAGCCTCTAACGTGTCAGCTAAGGGCAACAACCGACTCCTGGAGGTTAAGAGCACCCTGATGTCCTATAGCTCACCCTAATGCTGAAGCGTCCTGCATCACCCAAATCTTAAGAGCTGAACATCAAAAGCCTTCTTCTAGTAAGCCTCATACCACCTGCTTCAGAAAGCTGGAACGACAGGAACCTCCAGGAGGAGTCCAAGGTCTGGAAGTGACACCAGCTCCATCCTGCAGATCCTCCAGTCCTTGCACCTCCGTTGCAGCCTCACCTGCTACCCACACCATCCAAGCCTTGTTGCCTTACACTATCCGTGTTTCACTCATTCTTCCACCTGTATCACACCCCTCCCATCCTAATCCCTCTTTCTTTTCCTACTTCACACTCAATTCTTGCCTGCCTGGCGTGACTGTAATCTCTCCCACACAATGTCACACGCAGGCAGTAATCCTTGTTCTCCCGTATCAAATGCTGTGGGTGTAATCCTCCTTTCCATGTGCCTAAGGAACTGCAGTCTTTCTTCCGCACCCTCGCCTTTTCCACTCTTCCCAGTCACAGATGCTCATGTTGAAGGGCTCAGAGAGACTGGTACACCACTCCCATGGGCATGGGGGATGTCTACCTTTTCCAGCACACTTGCTGCCCGTAAGCCCATAGCTATGTTTATTTAGCTCATGCTAAATTCACTGTCAACCTCTCCCAAAAAAAGCTGAGACTCCCTGTGAACTGCATTTACTAACAGAAACATATATTAGCAGATCTTCATTTTAAAAAGCACCATTAACCATTTCCTTATGGTCCCAGATTGACTGCTGGGTGCTGCGGCTGCTGCTCTGCAGAAGCTTCCCTTTGCCATCAACGATGCCTGGGAACAACACGGCATCAACAGGGTTTCTGAGGGGATGGATTTGCCTTCTCATCTCTTTAAATTCTTCTTGTCTCTGGCTATGTGCGCCATGAGAAGCTTTTCCTTGCTGCACCACTGCAGTTCAGCAAGCCGCTCAGCACCTCAGAACACTGATCAATACAGCTGCACAGTTCTACAGCACCCCCACACAGGCTGCAGGCATGGTGAGACACCCACTGAGGGCTGACTTTGAGGATGTGGGTACAACTCCCTCCCTGCTCTTTTGCAAGTCCAGTTGAGTAATGAAGGATATTACAGTCTCCAGCAAGTGCTTTGTTTCCCATCTGATCCAGCTGCTTGCTGCTTAATGAACTGGATGAAAAATACACCAATGGAGACCTTGATCCAAGCTTCATTGAATTTAGTGAAGTCATATCAACAGAGGCTTTAGCCAATAGCTTACAAATATCCTAATAGCTGAGAAAAATAAGGTATTTATTGTGATGCCAGCTATGCTGCTTAAATCCAGATTGTTTCCACTGGATTAATTCTGTAAGGTGGAGGGGAAAAATGCTTTTAGTGTTTTCTACAGCCGGTTTCAATCAAGCAAGGGAGAACATACGTCCCTTCTCACAGAGGATGGCATTCTCATAACCTCACTAACCCTTCAAGCTCCCCAGTGTCACTGGTTATGGTCCCTAAGCCTTGCATGTTGCCAGTGGGAGAATGGTCCATCACCATCATTGCTCTGATCATCTCATATACTGCTGAACAGGACCACCAGGGTGTAAATATAAAGGAGGAGGCTGAAAATAAGACCCCTAACATTAACAAAAGCTATTCCCTTGTGCAAGTTCAAGAACCTCTCTCACACTTCACCCTTTTTGACTAACAAAATGCATGAGGCCAAGGGGAACCCATATAACTTCTGTTGTCGTTACCACCACCCATTGCCTGGGCTCAAAACTCTTTATTTTCCCAGCCAGACTCCCAGTCCTGCAGTGCAAAGGATTTAAGGCTTCCAGTGACATCTCACATTGCTCATCTCTCTCCCTCCTGTTTCAGTGACCTGCTTGTCCCAGGAGCTGCTCAGCAAGCCAGCAATACAGGCGAGCATTGGTATCCCATTTAGTTCCAGTTCCTTCAGATGAGGCTTTTGTTGCTATGCTACCATGACGTGTGAGCACAGAGACAAGGTTGATGGGATCAAGCCAAGATCTCTGCCAAGTTCAAGTGTCTTGCCACTTATTTTCCCTCTAGATAACCACAGACAAAGGCCAGACATCTTCAGAGGCACCTTGCTGAAAGAGCTGCTTTCTCAACAAATGGTCCTTTCACACTTGATTAAGAACATTGTACAGCACCTGGATGCTCAGAGTTAGGAAAACAAGCAGCAATTAGATGCAATGAAACTCTTTAAGATGACAGGGAATGAAGATGCAAGCAGAATCCCCTCATACAAACCACACAACAAGCAATCATGAACACAACTTACTCAGAGAGAATGGCTTTCTGTTAATTCTCCCTCTTCACTAGCTGGCTGCTGGTGTTGGGAAAATTGGCTCAAAGACTCCTTTATAGCCCAGGTAGAGCTCGGATTTTTCATTATCCTGAATCTTCACCCCTGAGCCCTTTAGCATTGCAAATCAGAGCCACAGCATTCACAGCTGAGGACTCATTCAGCGCTATCTTCACGAATTAAAAATGACTGGAAGGATTATTAGCACGCCCAACTTGTACCACCTGAGTCTGAACTCATCCTTCCTGAGGAATGAAAATCCAACCCTGGGACCCTGACTTCCGCTTTAATTGTCCTCCTTGCCTCCATCTGCCTGTTCCCTCTCACTGCACCGATGGCCACATGGAATATACAGCAAAAAGCAAGATTAAAATTCCAAGTAATTTCCCAGTCCCAGCATCAGCTCCTTCACTGCAAGGTTCAAGGTATGAAACTGCAGCCTGCTCTTTCCCTCCATGGTTTTACATGCTGCATCCAATGTACCTCCTATCCCCCTCCACATGGGTGACTCTGCTGTCCCTCCATCAGAACCCCCTCATAACCACCTAACTAGTATTAAAAAGCAGGACTCCACACGTGGTACCAGATGCGTCCTTCAGCTTGCTCCCCAAGCAGAGCACCTCCAAGCACATCCCCTTCCTGCAGGGTGGGCCATTAATAAATCAAGCAGGATTAACAGTCCTGCACTGTCTCCTAGGCTTGTCTGAACCTTTGGTCCCTCTCAGGACTGCTCTGCTCCAACCCTTAGTCACTGCTGCCTAGAGACTGCTTTCTTCCTGCTGAGGAAAGAGGGTTTAAGACATCATTTTCTTCAGTGAAGCTGAAAACACCATTCACCTCTTTTCTGGTAGAATCAGCATCTGCTAAAGGGGCACCGTTGTTTCAGACAAGTTCTGCCAGACTCTTGAAAGTGTTATTTTGATCCTTCCTGAGCCCATAACACACAGCTCTGAACCTTCCATGCATGCCTAAACAGAACTGATTCACCCACCTCGGCAACAAGACAAGGGGTTGCCCGTCTTCCTCAGTCCATTGGCTTTTCCAAACCTAATTTCTCTTTCTAGTACATTGAGCTGGACACCATGAGCAGCACCATAAGCCCACTCAGATACCTCAAGGCTGTCCATTTCCCATATCTTTTTTTCAGAGCCCATGAAAAAGGTTGAGGAGTCCTGATCTGAGCACAGAAACCCATGCACACACCCAACAGAAAACAGCACAAACATCTGCCAGTCTCTCTGGCCACAGCCTGGTATATTATAGTTGTTCCTCTACCACATGGGCCAGGAATAGTTCTCCCTCTGTCAGAGAGGTTATAACAATAACCGGGGATTGATGGCTCTCCCTCCAATGCACCCGGAGTTGCAGTTTGGGGCAGAAGCTACAGCACCAGGACAAAGCATTTCTCTGCTAGTTTAAGCCCTCCTGATCCCCTAAGTTCTTGTTTTCACCTACATAGCACCTTACAGACTCCCAAGCAATTCACCACTTAAGGACTACTGATGATTAAAATCCTACTTGGTAGCCAGTAGCAAACACTGGTGGCTTCTGTACCACACAAAGCTACTGCTTAAGGCCACGCACATGGCTGTCTATTATAGCTTCTAAACCTCGCTGTGTTTGAAAAGCACATTGAAACCCAATTGTCACAATTCAGAAGAAGCCATCAAAAGCCAGCCAGGAAGAAGAGCAGAGAGGTTCTGTTTGCTTAATTAAAACTGGCTTCATAATAGAAATTATCATTGTTCATATCAAATAGCAATTAAGAAAGCAGGATGTGACTGCTGGCTTTGCTCAAAACATGAGCTAAGCCTTTTCTGGACGCCAGCAAATCCAAATAATGATGACTTAGCCCAGTATGGAGCTCACAAACTCAGTGCTGTCAGTCTAATTTTATCCCAAGTCTCACCGTATTTACATTTGCTCTGTGGTCCTGTATTTGCAGATATGCACAAAACAGCCTCTAGTTTTGCAAAGGAAAGGACAGAAAAATCTTGAAAACGTGACCCAAGCGCATAGGAAGGTTTTGAAACCACTGGAAAATAAGAAGAGAAACCTGTTCTTTTTCTTTAAATCCCTTCATTTTTAATCCTGTCTCTATGTTTTAATGCTCTAGCCATGAGTTTTGAAGTGGCAGCCCAGGGGACGACGATGGACAGACTGAGAAGGGCAGAAGCCTGGCACTGCCCATTAACTCCATCAGCAAGGGCTTCAGCCTAAGGCAAAGTAATCACTAAAGCCACCCTGAAGGCCCCAGACCTAAGCTGATTTACACCAGGTAAAAACCAACCATGGGTGCTTATATACCTGTCCACACAATTACACATCCCTCTGCTCAGCCTCTCTGGAAGGACCAAGCGGTAATGCTCCTAACCTAGAAATGATGCCCTCCGTGATACAGCCTAGTGCATGATCTGTTCAATATGTGATCCATTCATTCCTCTCAAGTCACTGGCTCTGTAAGCTGTGCTGGGAGCACTCTATTTCCCATTGTAAGATTGTCTTTCACTGCTTAAATCTGCACCAAATTCAAATGGATTGGGATGACATATTTCATGTCAACTGTTTGCCTCAGGACATACATACATTCACATATATATCTGTGTATAGATGTAATTTGGGAGGAAGGGTAAGATTTGACATGAAGCAGTTCAGCTGCTCCTGAGGCTAATGGTGGGAGGATTGAGTCCAACCATGTCCTACACATGCCCTACCCACCCCAAACAGTTCCAGTCTCCTGTTCTCAGCACATCCCAGCTTCACTTCTGTGCTAACTCACTTTGCTCTCCAACTGTCACATACTGCAGCACAGCATTCCAGGCACCGGTTACACAGAGCATTCTCCCTATCCCAAGAACTCCATGCTAGCCATCATTTTGCGGTGCAATTGAGATCTTAATTTCCATCAGTAGCTGAAAGCAGAGAAATCTCTGCAGCTACTTGTCATTCCCCATGAGCCAGCTGAAATGTGGAAGTGTTATGGTTGGGGTATGATACTAGTGACAGACCAGAGATCCTTGTAAAGGATGGGAAGGAAGGACAGCACAGAAGTGTCTAAAACCCTTTGATAAACATCATTTGGGCCTCCGTGGGTGAGGGTACTCTCTCAAAGGAGATGAAATAACCAATAGTTTCACCCTCTCCTATGGAGAGTGAGACTGTGGCTTATAAAGGAGTCAAATTCTGCTTCCTTTCAGCACAACTGGCCACATGCCTTCATGAACAGTGCCATCAGCACCTCTCCACCACTACAGGAACGCTGTTCATTGCTGCTCAATAGCAGGAAATTACTGTCATTTAAGAAGAAATGGCTAGTGGGATTGAGAAAGGGTGTGTGGAGAGGTAGAAATAATGGAAAAATGTGAAAACTCAATCGTGAGAAATCTTAAACACATTATATATAAATTGCTTCAAAAAAATCCTCATTGTAACTGATGGAATCCAAGTAATTCTCTCCCACAGTATCAAACATTGACCCAAGGCGCACATTCATTTATCCGTCTGGTCTTTCTGCAGGCTGGGCAGAGGAAAGCAATAACTTCCACAGCCAGCTCTCACAAGCCACAGAAGGATCCCCACCGGGAGCCTGATCACATTCACAATCTTTCAGGAAAGGGTCCAATTTGCCATGCAATTATACCTGAAGGGTGAAAGCATTCTACTGATGATGTTCTCATCCCAGAGACTTTGCGTCTTACGCTGAGGGATACATACTAAAGAAGCCAAGGATCCAAGTACCACTGCTGCTAATTCAATCAAGTCTGTAAAGTTTAAACAAGGATTTAAAATCTCTTCCAGGGCATCACAGCTTCTTCTCACCTTCCTTTCATGCAGTCCCCAGGCAACGTGGCAGCACCACCCTGACTCTGGGACTTTCATTACATTAAACTGCAGCCCTAATAAAAGAGGGTTTGTTCCCATCTTGTTTCTCTCCGCTGCCATTGGGACCAACCTCGTTTCCATGCACAAACACACAGAATGGAGCAGACTTCAGACACGGATATTGAAGAGAGATAAGATAAATTCCATAAAGAATCAGAAAAAGCGGGCAGTAGCTTGTGATGTGATTAGACTGGAAATCAAAGTCTTGGGTTTTGAAACCAGAGATTTGACCTGGAGAAGGCTCAGGGAAGACTTACAGCAACCTTCCAACATCTAAAGGGGACCTACAAGAAACATGGACAGGAGCTTTTTACAAAGGCATGTAGAGATAAGACAAGGGGAATGGCTTTAACCTGCCAGAGGGGAGACTGAGATGAGCTCTTAGGCAGAAGCTCTTCCCTGGGAGGGT
>WYDI02032746.1:0-118011 GCA_009867235.2 Psittacus erithacus | reverse complement strand
CCCCTTCATTTGCGAGGCATGTGTAATGAGAATTGTCTGACATTTAACAAGGACTTTGTGGGTACAGGTGAGGAAGGATTAATAGGTGTGGACATCAGTATGTAAGAGGTTGGAAAGGCAGGTTGCAGGAGAAGAAAATGTCATTATAGTCTCATTATTATTCTCCTTCTGCCCAAAAATATACTGCAAACTAATTTTGAGGGAAAGTGTTGACACATAACAAGTAAATATAATAAACTAGTGATTAACTTGCAATGCTAGTTACCTTCAGAGGAATGAGATCCTGCTTAGGAGGGGTGTATTGTGGATAGAGATTCATAAGCTAATATCGTGATTGCCAGACTTAAATATAGACCAGAGATGACATTATATTCTTGAAAGAAAAATGAAAGAAACGCTAGCAATATCTGTATCAGCCATACTTTATCATCCAATCTGTTTCCAGAGATAAAATGTTTCCATTCAGGGAAATCCTTAATGCACAGTGACCTAACATTGGCCTGCAGTTGAATTAGCAAATTGGACTGATAATTGAGGTCTGGCTGAAAAGCAGGGTGTGTAGAACTGTTTTAATATTTGTTGACCTGGTGCTTGGATAGCAGTTTGGATGAGGTAACAAGGAAAAAGTAGCTAAATACATGGGGAAGGGTACTGCTCAAGAAAGCATGGAACAGGGTGGGGTGAAGATAGCTTTCCTTTTTTGAGTTATCCTGTGGATTGGTAACTATCCACAGTGGATAGTTTGGGAGAACTGGGGAACTACTTAGTCCTGCTGAAGAGCCCAAAGTAAGTGTAGAGTGGTTGTGTGGTTGGGATTTGGGGTTTGGGTTTTTTTGGCTGGTTTTTTGGGGGTAGGTTTTTTGTTTGATTGGTTGGTTGGTTGGGGTTTTTTGGTGTTTGGCCTTGGGGCTGGGTGTGGGGCTTTTTTCTTTTTTGTTTTCTTTTTTTTTTTTTTCCCCCTGTTGTCCTTATTATTGCTTATTTGTTTCTGCTGTCTTTCTGTGCCCCTTGGATCTATCAAAAGAAATGCCAGAAATCCCTTGGCTTCTGTCTTAACAGGCACTTTAGCAACCTCTACCGGTCTTGTATTGCAACTTGTTGTGTCTAATTTGCTGTCATTACAGCAAAACATCTATAATCTGTGCCGCTAATGCTATAAGGATACCCTGTTAATAAATGTTTACAGCCAGGTTTCTAAAGTAAGGTTTTAGATCAGTAACTTTTATAGCATTTTTAGTCATGTGAATAAAGCACAGATGAGATGTGATTAGATAAAACTACAGAAAAGCATGACCAATTTACTTTTTAGATATATCCAAAGTGTAAAGGCAGATGAAAAGGTTTCATTCATTTGATTTTGGGGAAGGTGAAGGGCATCTGTTCCCTATTGCAGTGTTCCATATATTTCCAAAAGCTGTTCTCTTGTACTCACACAGGCTGTTTCCAGAGGGGTAGCTGACCATAAGTGGAACTTTAGTCATTCTGAGTGCATCAGAAGTTCAACTGGAATTGTTCAATACAGCAGTTACGCTAATATTTGCACACGTAACTTTGATATTTCTTATGGTGTGGACTTACGTGAAGTTGCGGTAGGAAAAGATCAGCAACGAAGAAGTACAGATAACGTTTTAGGCTGTCCGCTCCTTTGTTTAGATTTTGTTAGGTATAATCATTTCATAAAATCAGTTTTGGCAGAATTTACTCTGAAGAGCACTTGTATTCTAAGTGTTTTGTGAAAAGTGAATGTGATATTAAGCTTCAGGTTTGTATTGAAGAATTTTCTGATCTGTTGGACACGGGCTCTGTCAGAAGAAAGGAGATTTAAAAATTCATTTATTTCTTTACTAGATATTGGTCCAGCATTATAACAGCATAATATTTGGCATCTGAATCATATTTCACATTGAGACTTTGAGGTTTTTTTAATAAACAAGATAAGCAGTTTATTTTGTGTCTCCTACTCCAGTTCTGAGCAGCCTGTGGGAGATGACACATTGTTTACTTTCGTATCAATAGTTTTCACAGAATAAAGCTTCAACAGGAGTTCCATCGTGTTACAAGTGCCAGGCCTTTTAAGTTATCTGGGGATGTTGCCAGTATTTAAAAGAACACAGCTAATTAAATCTTCCAGTTACTTAGTATTTCTGGCATAAGTGAGCACTAGGATCTTTCTTGTGCCTGTCTCTCTTCAACAGTGTAAAGTCACAGTGAAGGATTTTTTGAAATAACTAAAAGCGGTATGTAAAAGGATTAGTAAATGGACATTACTGCAATAATAACTTTATATTGTACTGCTCTCTAGTACTTAAAGGTTCTCCTTTGTAAGTAAACTGCTTTCAATGGTTTTAGAAGAGCTCTTTTCTCTGAGTCACCATTGTTGAATTTAATTTGTGCTGATAATTAATTTCTTGAATATATTTTTTAGTTTACTTATGTAATGCTGTGTTGCCATTGTTTTATGCTTGAATCTCTGAAGCCAAAATACTGCTGTCAGCAGTTTTCTGTACCTCCTGTTGGTACCCTTTTCTGCTGCTGCCTGTTTACTGGTAGTCTTGGCTGTTTGCTCTTGCTTTTGTGCCTTTTATTTTCGACTGGTATATATATCTTTCTAACAATATTCTGGATGTCCTGCTTCCAGATTGAGTTACGTGCCTGACAACAGCACTGTGTTTCTGTTCCTTAGATGTGTATCTGCCAAAATACGTTCCATTTCCTTTAAGCTTTCCTCTAGCAAGACGGAAGCCGAGTCCTTTTTAAGCTGCTTTATAAAATCAAGAATTGGGAAAAGGCCTTTTAATCTGTCTGTACTAGAGGCCTTATGAGGCCTCCTGGCCTGCCACTTCAGACTTCCTTAAGGTTAATTTGAGTTTATTAATAATCCTTATTTTAAATGTCTTTGAGCTCTGCAGTACGGGGTTTTGTGTTAATGTAGTGGATATACTGCCTAGAGGACTTAAAGTATATTTCTCTATGAATTTCATTGAAATGAAGCACTGGGATGATAATCTGGAATGTTCTCCTGGTTTAAAATGTTTTAAATAATGTTTTTTAATTATTCTGTGTTTTTCAGTAAAGGAGTGGATACATGAAATTTTTCCATGCAGTTTTTGCTGTAAGATCTGTGAAGGTGCTGTTTTGCCAACCTGATACCTCAGACAAAAGGTGAAAATTTATGTAAAGAATAAATACAGACCCTGTAGATCTGTACAGGGAATTTGAGATGGAGGGTATAGAGTTTACTGGTCTGATAGAGTGTGTTGTGGTATGGGTTGCTTTAGTGTAGGTTAGAGAAACTGGAAAAAAGTTAAGAGGTCTTAGGAGGGCTTGGGGAGTTAACTGTTTGTTTAGCAGTGTTTAATTGGCTACTCAGTATCAGGGGTGGAAAAAATGGCATTTGATACTGAACTAAGGTAAAACAGTTTTCATGTTGATAGAGTCCTGTATTTTTCTGAACTTACTATGATCTTGCAGGGTTTGAATTTTAATTAGAGAAGCATTGCAATACTGTTATCATTGAGAAACAGTCAAACTATTCAGTTGCTTAATTTGTTGATTTTTGATTTTTTCTTTGCTTAACAGTGTTTTTCTTAATAGTTGCTTAGAATAAACTGTAAAACCAGTAGTGTTTGGTCACTGCTCAGATTTGTCTAGCATTCCAAACCATTGAAGAAACAAAAAGGGTGCGTTTTTAGTGAGCCATGGATTCATCTATTTCTAAAATTGTGCTGCCACTGCCACGGAGCAGCTCACACTTCGTATCTGAGGGCATGTATTGTAAGCATTTGGAAGCAGGATCTCCAGCTGCTGTGAATCTGCACCAAGAGCAAATGGCTGCCAGATGTGCTTTCGGGGGCTGGGAGGGTGTGCTAAGGTGCCTGCTCACCTCTCTGGCCAAGGCATGGTGTGCTCTGCCTGGCTGCATCATCAGCTCCTATTTCGTGTCTGCCATAGTGAACAGACCTTTGCTCCGAGACTTCAGGGACTTTTAAAGTTTTCTTTGTTCCCAAACCTTGATGAATTGCTTGCTTTAAACTTAGAGTAAATGTAAACAGGCTTTTGCATCTTTTTAACAGCATATGTACATACTGAACATTGTGCTACCCAATGTATGCGAAGTGAGAGGGAAAAGGAACTCTAGTACTTGGAATTTGTGTTTAAAGACTTTTTCATTACTTTATTTTAACTTTTGCAATTCTTATCCCTTTTTTGAACTGTAATAATTCTAATGTTTAATGTAGCAGTTCTCTGTGATGGAGTAAAAGCCTGACTCTTTTTCTGGTAGAAAATAAATTACAGCTTTCTATTTCAGATGTGGTATTTAATTGCATTTCTCACTGGCCAGGGTGATTTTTCTCAATTGTGTGAGCCAAGATTTGCTGCTTTAGTTGCCTTTTGAACATGGTTGTTTTTCAGATGTTTATATATGGCTTCAGTTGTTAAAACCAAAATATTTTGATCCTCTGCTTGTCCAGTGTTGCAACTTCTGAGGCCTCTTAGGTGTGTCTGAACTTCAGTCTGAAGTGTGACCACAGCTTGTTTAGGCATATCCATGCTACCTTTACATTAGTGATCTTGGGTACTGATAGCAGCAGCTGCAAGTCACCCCATGTAGCAATTGGCTTCAGTGTATCTTTACACCTTCCAGATAGCGCTTTTGGTATATGCAGAGTAAATTTGTGCAAGATTAGTGCAGGTGTGTATTTACTTAGTAATAGTGTGACCATTAGTGTTACATGTGTGCTCACCTCTTAATTTACTTGTGTGAGACACTCAAAATCCTTTCTTGACTGCTATTTTCACAGATCTTTGTACTGGTCACCTCTTTGCAGGTTGTTTGGGGTGAGTTGGGTGGTTGGTTTTATTTTCTAATCATACAGAATTTCCAGCTCCTGAAAAGTTGGGCTGCTCTGGCTCTGTTAGTAAAGTGCCCAAAGAGAAAGGAAGCTGAACTCACATACTTGGCTAAACAGAATGTGTATTCTGCAAAGGAATACCATGACCTGAGTTCCCAGTTACAGCAGTCCTGGCTGCAACTTGTCATATGTTAAGGTGTGTTTAAGTTGTGGTACTGTTTTTGATAGCGGAATATTGTGTTACGTATGCTACTAAAAGTTGCGGGTAGAATTGTGATCTAAGTTTTATCAAAACATCTCTGAATATTCTCACAAAAATTTCTGTTCTTGCATGTATTTTAAGTATGTGTTGTGATTATATCAGAAAAGATAGGATTTATGGGACTAAAATAATGATCAGATGGTTACTGGAATATCCTTAGGACTTCGCTTTCACTATATTATTAGCTAACAACTTGGATTTTTCGTTTGTGTGGCTCATATAGGTGGAGTTTCCAGAGTAACATGTATTTTGGATTAGTGTAGGTTTTTTATTTTCTTTCTTCAGGGCTATTCTGAAATTGGTGGCAGAAAGTTGCACTGGTTAATGTGTTGCTTCTTGGATCATGTTCAGCTATTATTGGAGGTCCTCTGGTTCAGCGCAATTGCCAGTCGACTGGTAGTTGTATCACATCAGACCAGAGAAGACATAGCAGCTGAAGAAGTCTTTGAAATGAGTGGTTCAGGACTAGTATATAATATAGTAGTTCGGCAGTTCTGAAGTAGTATTATACTTGGCATCCCTGCTTTGTGCTTTCCCAACAATTCTTTGCATTTTTTTCTCCATCTTTTGAGTCTCAAGAGAAGTTGTAGCATTGCACTACACTACATTTGAATCACAAGTGGTGTTAATGCACTAGAAAATTGTGATTAATGTCTCCCAGTTAACTAGTCCCATGTAGTGCACAGAAGTACAGAAACACAAGCACACAGGCTCAGCTCACTTAGAGTGTGCCAGTGGGATTGCTGGCAAAGAACTCCGGCTGGCAGGATCCAGGGATCAGCATGTACAGGTGCTTTGTGGCACTGGAGGTAGGTCTCTGCTGCAGGTTGCCCTAAGTCAGCACATGGGGTAATACTGCATGCTGAATACAAGGCAAATAAAAAAGAAAAGCAAGTAGAGAAGGAGAAGAATGAATGAATCGATGGAGATGTTTGAATAAGAGCTTAAGAGGTAAATGAATGTTGGAGTTGACTACTTTGGGTGTTTTTTTAATAAAAACTTATGGTTACATTTATTTGTAATATTAGTTTATGTGACCAAGATATCTTTCCATTGCTTAACACAAAGGTACATTCTTCCAGACTGAACTGGTAGAAAGTAGTCTTGGTAAAAGCCTGTGGATATCACATAGCCAGGACGGATAAATTGTATAAATGTGGTGATTGTGATATAATATTATTCATAACTCTTAATAATTTCCTTTAAAGGAGAAACAGAATTAGTTGAGGAAACCTGAGTTATTATAAGGCTATTTCCTTGTGATCATAATCTCCATTTATTTCTGAGGTATTTTGGGTGAAAAACAAGTAGACTAGTGGTAGTAAATTCTGAAACTCAGAAACACTGAGCTTCTAGCCACAATATCCTGATAGTAAACAGTAACAGTGATGGTAAAGGTAAGAATGTGGGTACACTCAAAAGCTGAATGAGTGCTATCTTCTTTTTTTTTTATGTGGACTTCTTCATGTTTACTTGTATTTTAAATAAGTGAAAATGCTGATTTTGAAACTGTGAGTTTTAATACATTGATAAGACAAGTAATTTTTTTTTTTTTATTCTTCATATATTTTATAATGTCAATATAAAAACCAAGACAGAAGAAAACTGATCAGGAGATGTGTCAATAATTTGGGCAGTTTGGGTTTTGGGGTGGTTTTTTGTTACGTCAAAAGTGCCTGCTTTTAGTGTCTTAAGGCTTTCCTTCCTCTTCCAGAAAATGCTGGGACAGAAGAGATGAGTACTCCCTTTACTAAGGCCTAAAACTGCCTGTTGAAAAACAATCCTGACCAGGCAATATACGAATGGCCCAAGGAAGCCAGCAAATTGATATTCAGGTTTTACATGACCTGCGACAGAAGTTTCCTGAGGTACCTGAAGGTGTTGTATCCAGATGCATGTTACAGGTCAGTGTTCTGTTAATGACTCCACAAGTAAGCAGTGTTGCTTATTTTAAGCATTATGTATGGGTGTCTCTTTTGAAAGAAGATATCTTTTTCTTTCTGTTTTCCTTTTTTAAGTGAGACAAATCTCACCGCCAATTTCTTTGTGTTAAATTGGCCTCTCTTTTTCCATGCCTAATCAAGAGTGACCCAAGGTAAACCATCCTGTAAATCAGTGAGAATGGAAGACTAGCTACTCACCAATCAGTATGTTCATGCCTTTTAGCCATCTCATGAGCCACTAACTGTGGCAAAAGGAGGAATGCAAAGCCAACATGAGTCCAGCAGGGACAATTTAAAGTTGGGGTTTTTTGGGGTTGTTTTTTTTTGAGGTTTTGGGTTTGGGGTTTTTTTTGGGGTTTTTTTTTGGGTTGATTGGTTGGTTTGGGTGTTGTTTTGTTTTGTTTTTTTATTGCTTTGAGGGTCAAGGCAGGTCCAGAAGCATCTGTGCTACCTGCTCTCCATCAGGCTTCAAGGTAATTAGTAGGCCCTTGCCTTGCATGCAGGCTGCTCTCTCTGCTTTCTGCTCCCAGCTCCCTTGGTCTGCAGAGCCAGTGCTGGTAGCCTTAAGGTGTCTTGTGCTGCAGGGAGCTGAGGAGACACACCAAGTTCTCAAAGTCAGTCTGAATCGGGCAGGACTAGGTGGTTGTGGCCTAGCATCCACTGTGTTAGACCTGCATGGATGTGATGCACTGGTGTGCTTCTGCCCAGTACTTCCTAGGGCTTTGGCTGCCAAATGGGCTTCATTCTTTTTGTCGTAGCTTTGGAGTCCATGCTGCTAATCTATGGATTTCTGTTGGGCTTGGAAGTAACAAAGCATTTTTGACTGGCACTGCAGTTAATGCATTGGGTATGGACTGCCATATCATCAGCTTCTACCTCCAGCAATCTGTTTTTCTGTATTGCCACCATCAGAATACTTATGCCCATATTTTGCATCAGTTTCTGCTCTATAACATCATGTTAGTTACTTCAGCAGATACATTAATATGCCCATCCAGAGTCTGGTACCTTGAATACCTGGGGTTAACGAATGCTGATAGACTTACTTAACTCTGTTACTTAAACATGTTTGCTTTGTGTTTTCAAGTAATCACAAAGCATCCATACTGATTGGATTTTTTTTCATTATCTAAGGTATTCAATCTTTGAGTACTCTGGATAATAAGAGGGTTGTCTGAATATTCATACTGATCATCAGTATACGCAACTTGATTATAAAAAAGATGCTCCCAGAAGATGTTCCAAGTTCCCAAAAGCTAGCAGTCTCTGGACTATGGCTAGGACATCTGTGGTTATGATGCAACATTCTTTATATCAAAATTGCTTGTCTTGGGTTTTATATGTACTTTTATTTATAAAATACATATAGGTGTATGCTTACACATATATATGTAGTCATACATACATGCATCCAAAAACAGTGTTTTTGTAGTTGGGAGTTAAAAGTGTGGCTACCAATTTAGTGTTCGTATTTTCAAGACTTTCTCATGACCCTCCATTTGTACTAGGGTAAAAAGCTGTGAAAAGTGCAGTTCTTTGAGAGAATTGCTTTTTACTTCCAAGAGAGCAAACTTCAAGGCTCATTAGGTTCGAAGCTTTCCCACATCCTAACTGCTTAGCTGAAAAGAGAACCAGAGTATAAATTGCCACTATTTGTTTTCAGGATTGTACACTGTCATTTTATTAGTTCTCTGTAGGATTAATCTGATTCTTATACTACAAGTATAGTTTTGTCCTTCAAACATGACAACTGCTTATTAAGCAGGGTCAGTGGACTTGACAGTGAATACATCAGAAATTTAAAACCTAGTGCTCAGCTCTTGAGAGACTCAGCAGTCTTCATAACATTGAATACAGTGGATTATTTATATTTTCATATATATATGCATATAAATATATATACATATATAAAAGAGCCTTTTTCTGTGAAAAGATACTGTGCAACCCATACTTTGACAGAGAGATTGGAGAAGAGTTTAGATGTTGAGGAATTGTTTTAGGTCTCCTTTCATAAGAGGATCTTTCAAAAATGCCATAGTGTAATTAATGTTCCATATGTGCAGTATTATTACAGTGACTCATTACAGTGGAAAGCTACCTTTTGTTGTTGTTGTTGTTAACTGAGAGCTTCTAAGACCCACCAGTAAAATCCTGTCATGTTGGTGGTTCTCTGAAATCTCTTGAGCTCTGATTTCCCTGCATCAGTGGCTTCTATGAACTACCATAGCTTCTAGCTATGCTACTCCTCTGAGATAGTGGGGAGTTTTTTAAGCTTGGGTTTTTTTTGTTTCTTTGGTTTTGGTAAATAAAAGAAGCCTAGTGTGATCTCATTAAACCAAGAAATTTTGTACTTTGGTGGTGAAAATTAGAAAGCAGAATTTGACTACTTTTGCATGTGTTTGCAATACTGCTGGAACAGTGTTGGAATATTCTAGTTCTTGTAGTTGAGCATAATGGAAGGAATTTCTGAAAAATGCAGTAACTTGGTTTAGGTCAAAGATAAGTACTTAAGGACAGTATCAGGTATTACAAATGCTGTGTTTACCTTGCATCCACAATACTTGATGTGTCAGGTGAAGCATCTTGTCTGGGTGAAATGTTTTTTAAACTGGGAATATGTTCCAGGAGAGAACCTGAAAGAGTTTAAGCAGTTACATAGTTTGGAATTGCATTGGCAAGTGGCTTTTTTAACAAGAAAAGTTTCTTCAGATCACCATGAACTGTGCAGGAAAACTACACAGATCCTTCAGTCCTCTTCTTTCTATTTTTGGGTTGGTTTGGGTTGGGGTTTTTTTTGTTTTGTTTGGCTGGTTTTGGTTGGTTTGGTTTTCTTTGCTAAACGCTTTCAGCTTATTTTTAAAGGAAAGTTTATAGCATTATATGCTTATAATGAAAAACTTAAGAATAACAGTTTGCAAATGTCTTAAGGTAGATTAGCCCACTGTTGAAATAGCTGAACAATATCTAGTATACTGAAAACAAAGGACTACTAAAAAATCTAATAGGATGAAACCTGTATTAATGTAAGGAATGAAGTTTTATTGCTTTCTTGGGCTGACATTACTGAATGGTCTTGAAAAGTTTTGCATCCCTCCATTCTTTCCAACAAGCCTTCTGCATTCAGCTCTCCCCTTCTCCTTATTTAAGGGAGTCACTGACGTGTCCCTAGTCTGTGGACAGTTGTCCCCTTTTGTTCTTTTTTGTGTCTGGAGCATTCTGTAAGTACCTGCTTCTCAAGTCTACGTCCTCTCCTTGCTTCCTCATTTCTCTCCAACATTCTTATTCTTTTTTTTTTTTTTTTTTAATTCTCTTTCAGGATGCCAACATTTTAAACTCAATTGGGACATGGGCAGAGCTAACATGAGGGGTATTGTTTTGCTGGAATATGCTCAGTTCTGCCATCAACCGATTCTCTGATCTGTAAAGAGCTAGAAGCGATTGAAACTCTGCCTCTGCCAGCCAGAAAATGCCAGGGGTTCCATGTGCCCCTGTTTCCCCTTTGAGTGCTCGAGTTTGCTCATTGATGCCACTGAAATTTTGGAATTGATTGGATGCAGTCTTAAAGAAAAAAAAACAAACAAAAAAAAAATTGTCCAAAGAAATGCATTCAAGCTGAATGTGAGGGCCTTGCAAGCTTGGCCTATTCCTTTTTGTTTTGGTATTTTCGGCCTTTCTGTTAGTAATTCACTTAAGTTCATCCAAAATCTGTCTTTAAGATCTTTCTAGCTTATTTTTCTGTGGCACCCTATCTTTTTGCCTTTTTTGGCTCCCTTTTCTCCCTCGGAGCAAATACAGGACTGTTTTTTCTTATCCACTGTTCTGTATGTGTGTGATTCCATTCTTCATTACTAATTTCATTTGACTGCTTTGCCCTCTGGTGCTTATTCCAAACTAGAACTATAGGCATAACCATCATCTTGACCCATTTTTGTATCTCTTAAGGTTTTTCTGCAACAATCTTAACATACAGCTGGTTAGTTAGAGTAGCCTCTAGGGAATCCTGTTACTTTGAAAGTTTTGTGGCTGGGTTTTTTTGTGGGGTTTTTTTGCTTGTTGGGGTTCTTTTATGAATTCAGCACTGCATCTGGCTTGTATGAACGCATGATTTTGGTTTCATGGGTGGAGTTCAGCCCCGTCCCTCTCCCACTTCTGTTATGCCAGTCCTTTTTTTCTTTTTTGATCTGTAAGTTAGCGCAGCCTTGCTATATCTGCGCAAAACACTTATGACCTCTCATCCTGGTTGAAGGATGAGAGCTACTGTCCACTAGTTTAACAAAAGGAACTTGATAAAAAGCATTTGGTATAGGTCAATTCATCTTGCTTGTGTTATTCTTTTACTAACTGATAATGTTGCTACTTGGCATATGCATTCTTTCTAGTACCTGTTTCTGTGTGCTGGATGAATCTGATATCTATTTAGTTTTAATGTCTGGGCCTCAACAGGTGCTTTTTCTGGCTAAAAGTGTTAATCTTTATTTCTGGGTGGTAGGGGAAAGTTCTATCAGAAAAGTGGTACGGACACAGTATTAAGAAATTATCCCACTGATGCATGTTCACTCTTCTAAAAGTCCTTATGTAGGAAACTAAATTGGGAAAATCTGACTACAGTATTACTAAACCTGGAAAAAGAGGAGTGAGCAATTTTCTTCTGAAATGTTTTTAAAAAGCAAATTAGCTGGGTTGGTTTTGTTCTGAGTCATCCTATTACAGGTTTTCAGTGGCATTGTACAAATGTAGGTATTTAAGAGCTTTGCAAACAGTGGTGTAAAATGAAAATACAAATGTCCCCTGGCTTTTCCATTACTCATTGCATCTTGCAAAAGAGTAAAACTGCTGCATTCGTATACAGTGAATTTTTACATTTCTTCCAAAGTCATGTACAGTGCCTTGGACTGGCATTTTACTTCTCTGCATAAGATTCACTTTCCATTTTCAACAGGCGGTAGTGCATAACTGCTATTGAAGTGTTTGGGAAAAGACATAAAATAAACATGTATTTTGGTTTTTGTTTTTAAGTTATTAACCAGTAATGCGCAGGTGCTGTGAATCCATTTTCTGTCATTTCACCCCTCAAACCAGAGACTTGGTCATTGCTGAAGATTGTTCTGAAGTTGAGAAGGAATAGCAAAAGTATTCATCCGAAGTGTATTATACTGTATGGTGTTAGCTTGTCAAGGTCCAAGATCTCCCTGCAACTGCTTCAGCAGCAGTGCAGACCTCTCCCGTTGGTACCAGTGACTGAGTTGCTGTTCTCAAAATAGTAAGGTTCATATGCAAGCCCCTTGTGTATGTTTAGCAGCTATGCTAGCCAGCCACCTAAAACTTTCTGGTTTGTGTTAATTGTTAATTTTTCAATGATGATTGGATGCATATGTATCCAATTGTGATGGCATTGTATCAGTAATGTCAAACTTTCATCTGTCTTTTATAGAATAACAATAATTTGGATGCCTGTTGCGCAGTTCTCTCTCAGGAGAGCACAAAGTATCTCTACGGTGAAGGAGACCTAGGTTTTTCTGATGATTCTGGGATTCCTGGACTACGAAATCACATGACATCTCTTAATTTGGATTTGCAGTCACAGAATGTGTATCACCATGGAAGAGAAGGAAGTAGAATGAATGGAAGTAGGACTCTAGCTCACAGCGTTAGTGATGGACACCTTCAAACCAATCAGTCCAACAATGAACTGTTTCAGCAGGAACCACAGACAGCACCTGTGCAGGTTCCACAAGGATTTAATGTCTTTGGGATGGCTAATACGGTTAGTACTTCTAATCCAGGACAGCATCTTGGATTTCACCTAGGCAGCAAAGGAGTATCTAACTTGTCTCAACAAACACCCAGATTCAACCCCATTATGGTAACTTTAGCCCCAAATATTCAGCCTGGTCGCAATACCCCTACGTCTTTGCACATACATGGTGTACCTCCTCCTGTACTTAACAGTCCACAGGGAAATTCTATCTATATTAGGCCTTACATCACAGCTCCTGGTGGTACCGCTCGACAGGCACAGCAGCAGCCAGGCTGGGCATCTCAGTTTAATCCCATGCACCCTCAGCAAGTCTACCAGCCTTCACAGCCAAGCCCCTGGACTACTCTTCCTACATCCAGTACTACGCCACATACCTCATCGCAACACTCAACACAGTCAAATCAGCAAGGCCACCAGACTTCTCATGTCTATATGCCTATCAGTTCTCCTACTACTCCACAAGCACCTATGATTCACTCATCTGGTAGCTCACAATCCTCTGCTCATAGCCAATACAACATTCAGAATATATCCACAGGACCTCGCAAAAACCAAATTGAAATCAAACTTGAACCACCACAAAGAAACAGTTCTTCTAAGTTGCGTTCAACTGGCCCTCGCACCTCCACTACTCCCTCTTCCCTCAACAGCCAGACATTAAGTAGAAGTCAACCTACTGTTTACATATCGGCCAGTCCTCCAAATACGGATGAAGTGATCACACGCAGTCAGCCCAAGGTCTACATTTCAGCAAATGCCACAACAGGAGATGATCAAGTTGTGCGGAACCAGCCCACACTTTTCATATCAACAAATCCTGGAGTATCTGCTGCTTCTAGGAATATGTCTGGTCAAGTAAGCATGGGTCCTGCATTTATTCATCACCATCCACCCAAGAGTCGAGCAGTGGGCAACAGCACCACTGCAACCTCTCCTCGAGTGGTGGTTACACAGCCTAACACAAAATATACTTTTAAAATTACAGTTTCTCCAAATAAGCCCCCTGCAGTTTCCCCAGGGGTTGTGTCCCCAACCTTTGAACCTACAAACCTTCTAAACCTTCCTGATCACTATGTTGAACCAGAGGGTATCCAGCATCTTGCTGACCCTGTTTTAGCACATGTGGATAGGATCAGTGATGCACGGAAATTGAGTATGGGATCTGATGATGCTGCCTACACGCAAGGTAATATTCTTAATATAAATAGTAGAGATTTCAACCAGGTAGTCAATTCAGTATGTATATTACGGAACAGGAAACAGTTGATAACCTTTGTGAATGTTAATATAGTATCTTCAACTAGCAAAATAAAAAAGCTTTATAAGGATAGATTTCTTTTTATGGTAAAGACATGTAACTGAATACTTGGAGATAATTCTTGTTTGTCTTAAGTAGATATGTCATCTGTGTAATGAAGTAGAGCCATAGTGTTTTAATTTTTATGTTGTTCTGAAAGAAACATCTAAACTTGTTCAATTTGTCCTAACGATTTAAAGTTACCAGTCTACTGGCAGATTTTTGAATCGTTTGAGATACTGTTTCCATTGGAAAATGTTCCCATTTTTTTCCTTTTTCTGAGTGACTTAAGAAGCAAGAGAAGCAGACTTCAGGAGAAATTAGTGGGGTGAAGTGTTGGCCTCCATGTTTCCTAATGTGTGCCTGACAATAAAATGCTTAAAGTCTTGATACTTACTTCTGCTATGGTCTAAAATGTGAGAAGGAACACCACGCGAGAGAAAGCTATTTTAAAGAATCAGTGGTAATGGGGAGGGTGAAACTTAGAATACATGATCTAGCAGCTAAACCTGTTAATCTTTTTCTTCTGTTTTCATGCGTTTTGCATGCTTTTATTACCAACTTGATGGTTTATTAACCCTCCTGTGAACTTTTTGTATAAAGATGTCGAATGAACCTTAGGATATTTAAACAGTATTCACGGTAGGTTGTCAGAATAATTTCTTTTTGACCTTATTGGTTTTCTTTGGATATGGCAAACAATTCAGCATTAAAAAACTGGCTTGTTCCATGACCACTCTAAACATTCTTCAGATTAATTTAGCCATTTTGTTTTGTATAAGTATAGTGACAGGACTCTAGAAGCCTGGAGTGCATCTTGAGTACTATAGCAATGAAGTAAATCAAAAACTGATTATAGTTTGTGTGCTACTTCTGGATGTTATGTTTTGGTGAGAAAGTAATCCATCCTAACTCAAGTGTCTACACGTTAGCTGTCAAAACCAAAAAGCTAATCATTCTAGACTTTCTTTTTACAATCAGTGAAGAGTTAAAGAACGCCAGAAAGTGATTCTTCTGTAGAAAAGCAAAACAAATTGCCCTCCAGAAGTGCTGTTTCCTTTTCTCACTCAGACAGGAGGCTTGACTGGCTGTTTAGTCCTAGAAGACTTTTAGGGACCCAGAAATTAAGCAATTGAAATCTTTTCCTTAGGCTCTATCTAAACACTCTTCTAGATCATGAATTTGCTTTATGCATTCTGCGTTTTAGATATTTGTTGGGGAGGGGTGTCCCTTTCTCCTGTTCTGTCATTCTGATGGGACTGACTTATACCAGATCTGTTTCATCTCTTGTACACTCATTGTGCATGCAGTCATGTGTTGAATAGTGAGGCTAAACAACTGTTTTCATGGTGCTTATTCTGTGTATAGCTTTCCATCTCTGTAATGGGCAGGCATCCTTTTAAAAAAAATACATAACTGTGTAAGAGAATCTTTAGGTTGATGTTTTCATACTAGGGAGCTTCAGTCCCTCAGTTCAATACTACTTGGCTTTTGACTGTCTTTTTCATATTTTCTTTGTCTTGGGAAGGGGACGGCATGCATAGTTTTGGTACTGTCTATAGGTATGTATGTGGATGTACATGTTCTTAACACTTCTTGCCACTGTCTTTACCAATTAACATTTTTACATTAAACGAGTTTAGTAACTACATATTTTGTACAGTTCTTGCTTTGGTTTCTTGGAGCTTTTTAAAATTTTCAGAAAGAAAAAAGCCACAAGAAACAAATTTCTTAAAATCCTAACCAGTCCTTGTAGATGTCTTAAAAAAAAAAATTTACTTGAATGAGGTACAGCTGTGCCCCATCCTCCAATTACTTCATGTGATCTAAGAATAAAATACAGAATTATATTTGTCTCTGTATCAGGCCCCATTCTTAAGTAATGTTCTCTTTAAAAAATTTAATTTCAAGAATATTGGAAAGGGAGAACAAAACCAAAATCAGTTTGAACTTTTGAAGTCACGTATTAAATGACTGAGTTTGTGTAGTTTTAAATACAGGTTTTGAAAATGTGCACAAACTTTAGTGTGTCCTGAATCTACTGCCACAGAACAATTGCAATGCCAGAATTCTCCTTTCCCACAGATTTGGCAAACTAAGAAATTTCAGACATTGGTAGGCCTGTGAATAGGGTGAAATCATTATGTTACTAGATTAGATTTTTTTCCTTTAGAAACATAGTAATGACAGACATGCTTAAGTAGTAATTGTTTAAAATACAGGTTCACAAAGGCTTCAAGAAAAACAATTATGCATACATTTTCAAACTTGCAAGTGTATTTAGTGCCTGATTGAGTGGGTATCTAGGAAGAACTGAACTTTTGTCCTCCATACTTCCATGCTCCCTGTAATTACAATGATTTACAGCCTTTTTGTGGAAAACATGCCCTTTGAACCTGAAAGGATCCAGTGGCTTCTGCCAGAGCACTGAATTGTGCAGTTCTTACCAGCCTGCTGAATGTGAACAGACAGAAGCTGAAAAATTGAATGTGCATAATACCCTGTTTGTACATAATTAAAAAGCTGAACATGAAATATGTTCTGGTTGCAGTACAATAATGACAAGTTGAGAAGGCAATTTTGTACTTCTTTTTTAGGGCAGTTACAGGAAATACCTTTTTTTTAAGGATGTCTAAATAACCAGGTGCAAGCCTGAGACTTTCTGGCTTGTATTCCAGGTTAGCCTATGTAGAGTAACCTTGGTGTGCGTATGCTGCCCACACAGGTCCAATCACCTTCCTGAAGGAAGCACAGGATTATCAAAAAGACCATTAAATATGTCCTCATGGTCAGTTTAAACTAGATCTAGTAGCTGAATTGTATTAGATTCACAGATCAGTGCAGTTTCTTAATGTTTTTGGCTGCTCTGATCAACACTAGAGGGAGCTGAATACTTAAATTGCTGGTTTCCATTAACACCGCAGTGGGATATGAGGAGGTTTTTTTTCTTCCCCACCCCATTTTTTCCTACAGCTGCCAAAATGGTATTTAGACAGAATTACTAAATTGTATGTGAAAGCCACCACTTAAACCAATGTCTTACCAATCCCTTATCCAAGTTATTTTTAATAGAAGCGTTGCGTAGCAATGTCAAGGGTTTCTTCTTTAATCGTAGAATCATAGAATAGTTAGGGTAGGAAGGGAACTTAAGATCATCTAGTTCCAACCCCCCTGCCATAGGCAGAGATGCCTCACACTAAACCATGACACCCAAGGCTCTGTCCAGCCTGGCCTTGAACACTGCCAGGGATGGAGCATTCACAGCTTCCCTGGGCAACCCGTTCCAGTGCCTCGCCACCCTTACCGTGAAGAACTTCTTCCTTATATCCAGTCTAAACTTCCCCTGTTTAAGTTTGAACCCATTACCCCTTGTCCTGTCAGTACAGTCCCTAATGAACAGTCCATCCCCAGCATCCCTATAGCCCCCCTTCAGGTACTGGAAGGTTGTTATGCAGTCTCTGCGCAGCCTTCTCTTCTGCAGCCTGAACAGCCCCAATTTTCTCAGCCTATCTTCATATGGGAGGTGCTCCAGTCCCCTGATCATCCTCGTGGCCCTCCTCTGGACATGTTCCAGCGGTTCCATGTCCTTTTTGTGTTGAGGACACCAGAACTGCACACAGTGCTCCAAGTGAGGTCTCACGAGAGCAGAGTAGAGAGCAGGATCACCTCCTTCGACCTGCTGATCATGCTCCTTTTGATGCAGCCCAGGACGTGCTTGACTTCCTGGGCTGCGAGCGCACACTGAAGCTGGCTCATGTTCCTTTTCTCATCGACCAACACCCCCACGTCCTTCTCCACAGGGCTGCTCTGAATCTCTTCTCTGCCCACCCTGTAGCTGTGCCTGGGATTGCTCCGACCCAGGTGTAGGACCTTGCACTTGTCATGGTTAAACTTTATAAGGTTGGCATCAGCCCACCTCGCAAGCATGTCAAGGTCCCTCTGGAGGGGTCATAATAGTAATTTTGTAATGAGTGTGTTTAAAATCTTTTGGGATTTGAAATTATAAAATGGTAATCACATGGCTACTAGGAGAATAAATTGGATTGTTCCTGGAAAGTGATGTGAAAATGGAGAGCATGTAGTAGTGCTATTGGGCATCCGTCAGTGCCTTCCACTCCCTACACAGTTCCATCATGACAGCTTAATTAATCACAGAAATGGGGAGTTGTGGGGTTTTTCCCCTTTGCAAGAATAGGTTTAAAAAAGGGGAGTGGGGAGTGTCCTGCTCATTAGTCGACTCTTGTGTCCCTGCCATATATCCTAGAGATACTCTGATACCAGCCTGCCTTGCTTACTACCTCCAGCGTACTCGTTGTTCACCAGCATCTGTAGTTGGACAGGTCTGAAGAGCTCTGAGTCTTGTCAGTAGAGCGCAGCTGTGCTGCTGCAGGTCAGGTACTAATGACTTGGCCTTTGAACAGTTGCCTTAGCAGTAATACCAAAGCAGTGGAAATAGAAGAAACTATCTAAAAGTAGAAATGATGTGTAGAAAAAAAAGAGCTTGTATTCTCCTTACAAGAGTAGAGGTAAAGTAGTCTTTGATTTCCTTTCTTTATCGTTGCAGCTACATCTGTAACTTCTGGAGTTCATAAATGGGAAAAAGTTCCTCCAGTTGTTTGAATTCCTAAAAAGCTTTTCAAGAGGAGTTGTTGTCTTTTTAGACTACTGACCTGATGATTCTAAGTCTTCAACAAAAACCTTTGTCTTGGGATTTCAGTTACTAAATTTTTATATTGCATATGAGCACAGCTACAACTTTAACTATAGTGTGACTGTGTGGCTACCACCAATAGAGATTTATGCAGATAAAATTGAACAAAACTAAGCAGAAGATTAAGCAGCTTTGTTGTTTGTCAAAAGTATCTTTTGAGCATATGTGACTCAAAAGCCTCGGCTGAATCTCTGTATGGCCTTGCAGTTCTTTAACACTGTACAAAAATAGTTTGGCATGGTTCCTCCTTTTGAAGAGCCCCTGGAAGACAAAAATATGATGTGTGAATGAATGAACAGGCAGGAAATGCAACAGAGGGCAGTTCTGCTTGCCAAAGATACGGAAAGTTGCATCTTTTTGGTGTGCTTTTTTTTTTTTTTTTTCCCCTTCCCTCTGCTACTACTGAGGAAACTGAACCAACCGAACTTGCGTGCTTCTCATTTTTTGGTACCTGAAAGAAATCATGGTGAATTAAACATTACGTTCCAGCTAGAGTCTGCTTAAATACTTCATGAGGCAAATTCAGTGTCTTTAAAATACCTTATTATTGCTGCTACTTTATAATTTCCACAGTGCTATAAAAGTATTCATGGTCTATGAAGCTGATCCCAGTTTATATGAATTAATAATTTAATGGATGAATTAATAGCTGTGCAGAAGTTGAAATGGTTGTTGCATTTATTTAAATACTTTTTCATTTTTATAGGTGATTATTGCTTTGAGCAGTGTTATCTGCTCACTTGATGATATTTAATAGTATACCTACCTTTAATGAAGTGAACCCCTTAGTTTGTATAAAATCAGTTTCATCTCCTGATACTTACGTTCTTTATACCTTAAAAACACCTGTGGTTTAAATGATAATTTCACCATTTCTAAATTAGGTCTCCTCATGCCATTTTCTTTACAAATAGTAAGCAGCGTTAGAAATTAGAAGCTGAGCTAGTGGTTCTGCACCATAGTTCAGGGATAAAATGGCATACAGTCCAGCCTTTGTGATAACTATAATTTATGTTTGCCAGTGGTATTGCCTGTTGTACTTTCTGTTTTAGTTTTATATAGGGTCTCCTGCTATGACAAGAACAATTTGTTATGTTCGAATCCAAATAGCAATAAAAATCAAAACCTTGTTGAGTATCTAGCATATGTAGTGTTCTTTGTATTGTGGCCATCTCTCTGAAATGGTCTTCGTGCTACCTGTTTTACAATGTTTGGGTGAATATAATACAGGGAAACATTTGTTGCTGTTTTCTGGTAGTCATTCTGGTAGATTGCTTTGGTTCTTGGAAGAGGTTTTTACAGATTACAGCTAAATTTTGCATGGTCATCTGTTATGTTGTATGGCTTTCTCATTGTATTTGCTTGTTGTCTGTAACTGATTTGTGCTGTTTTCAGAAATACAACACTTTGTCTTACAGCAGAAATTTTCTTGTGAGGAGAATGGAAAAGCAGTCTTTAACAATTTTTTGTCTGTATTTTCCCAAAAGAATACTAACTTTCATCGTTAGCTGATGTTGCCATGTGAAGGATAATAAAGTAGATAAAATGGGACTTTATGTATTACAGCTTTACTGGTACACCAGAAGGCCAGGATGGAGCGACTTCAGCGAGAACTTGAGATTCAAAAGAAAAAGTTGGATAAACTAAAATCAGAGGTCAATGAAATGGAGAATAATCTAACACGAAGGCGCCTGAAAAGATCAAATTCTGTATCCCAGATTCCATCAGTAAGTTGAAACGTCTGTAGGCTATAAACCTAAACCGCAAGTGTGGTCTGTCATGTTAAATTAAAGGAACAGTTGCTCATATGTTGACAATATACTAGTGACAAGTAATACAGCTAGAATTAAACCAGTAAACAGTGTAGTTTAGAGTAAAGACTAAATATGCATTATTGAATCACAACCTTTCAGTTCAGTAGTTGCTTTTTGAAGTGTTGCTTTTAAAGACAGTCGCAAAAGATTTGACCTGGTAATCCTTCCTAATGTTTCAGACCAGAAATTAATATTCATACTGCTTTCCACCCAAAGTACTTTTTGGTGTTCGTTCATATACCAATCTCAAGGAAACTGATTAATGCACCAGTTTTCAGTGTCAGATGAGCCATTGACCTGGTGAACCTCTGGCTGTGTCCTGACCACAATCTGGAGTCACTCAGTCAGCTCTGAAATTTGATGAGAGAAGAATTCAGTGGGTCTGAAATCTTTGTGTAAGATTATGCTTGGATTAAAAGAAGAGTCATAAAGGAAGATTCTTTTATCTTCGCTTCTGAAATAACTGGATGCTGTCTGCTTACGTGTGAATGATGACTGATAATGAAATGGAAAAATTTAACAGGCAGATTTATTTTTTTCAGCTGGAAGAAATGCAACAGTTACGAAGTTGTAACAGACAGCTACAGATAGACATAGACTGCCTAACCAAAGAGATTGATCTTTTTCAAGCAAGAGGTACAGTATGTCTTAGTACATCCACAACTGTAAATACTGATTTTTTTTTTTCCTTCTTTCACTGTCTGCACGTAGAAAAGTCTCTGTTATAAATACACACTATATCTACACGCTATATATACACACACTATTTGCAAAATCATCACATTAGTTTGAGTGAAACCATGGAATTAATTGTCTAAGCCTGGGTTTGTTTGGGGTTTTTTTTGTTGTTGTTGTTGGCTTTATGATTTTCCTAATCCCACAGTCATTCCTATCTCCTACTTAGCTCAGAAGAAACTTGTGATGCTGTTTGTTTCATAAACCCTGGGGTGGGAAACCTGGTTATTTTAGTGTCAAAGAAGAGGGAGAAGCTGTTTTCTAAATGATATGGCTATACCTATGTGTCCATCGCTCTCTTCTTTCACTTTTTCTGTATTGTATTCAGCCTATCAAGTTAGCAAATAGAAAGTACAGTTGTGACTTCCAGTGTGCTCTCCTCCTATTCTTGTCTGCAGGGACACAGTTTTTTGGTCATGTGAGTGAAATTATGAGACAGCTGAGCCAATTCAATAGCTGCCAGCAGGAGATCCCCTTCTCTGCCTGTTTCCCTCTCTTGCCACTTACTATGGCTCTGGCTCTGTGTTAGCTTTTTAGACCCATTGCAGAGCTGATTCTGCTCCCTAGCCAAGCAGAAAATAAGAGCTTACTACAGCTGATGTGAGGGAGAGGCAAGGGAAGGGAGAACTGAGAAAGGGAAGGGACTAATGCTTTCCACTTTCGGCAGCAGCAAGTTGTTAGATCGCTATGAAGTTCTCCTTCAGACAGTGTACCTGCAGATAAGAAGAAAGTACACCAGGTGTATTGAATGTAAAAAGTTGACCTTAAGTAATGTATTCAAATTGCGTGTGATTTTTGTGTGTCTCTTGCAGTAAATTGGAATTAGGAGTTCCTCTAGGTATTAAATCTAAGCATATATAATATGTTGTGTAGTAGATTGCCCATCTCTCTCAATAAGTTACAATTTAGAAAGTGTCTCACGTAAAATTTACTAATAAAATGCTGTTAAATATTTGAGTGGCAAAAAAAATATATTTAAGGAGTTTGTGCTACTGGATTCTGTTTCTGACTTCTCTGAATATTTTGGGCAGTAAGTTTCTTCAAGTGTATTTTTGACATCGCTAATATCTCACTTGGGTTTGTATTGACACCCTGATTTAAAAAGTAATAAGTGAGTAATAGTACTATTTCAGAACTGGTGCCAAAAAAAAACCTGATATGCTTTCCTACCCAGGCTTATTTTTAAGACTGCTGTACTTTTTTATTTTTAGGACCACATTTTAATCCCAGTGCTATTCATAATTTTTACGATAATATTGGATTTCTTGGTCCGGTTCCACCAAAACCCAAAGGTACTGTATTGATAAAATTTGGATATAATACTAATATCCGGTTTGCATCTAATACCAAGTTGCAGTTTATGAATCTAGTTTAAATGTTGATTATGAAATAGATTACTTTAAAAGCATATGCACCTTGCATTTTACCTGTATTGGCAGTAAATATGCTTCTGTTCGCTGGTTTCCTCTCTATTCATGTGTTCAGGAAAGAAATATATTAAATGGGGTACGTTTAAAGATGGATAATAGGTTGGGGGATATTTTAGGTAAATGGAAGCATACATTTTATTTTTTCTTTTAAATGAGATACATTGCTTAGGGATGAGTGAAACTCACTTAGGTAACTTCACAGTTTTCTTTGGGGAAAGGTAAATTTGTGTACACGCTCCAATAATGCAGTTTGGTTACCCTGACTTTCTGGGTACTGTACAATTGATATTAACAATTTACATAAAAGCCTTTTCTGAGTATTGTTAAATGTAGTTTTACATAGTTGACGATGAAAGGAATGCTGCCTAATAGAACAGTCAGTATTGCTGAAATTATCAGTCTGTCTTGACCGCTGTTTTGCACTTTATTTTCTTGCCCTAATGGGATGTCAAATAAAATACAATAATTACCTCATGTGTTACCTAAAGCAGAGAATGAAATTAACTTGCTTGCAGCAGCATCGTACCGTGACCTATAAGCAGACCACCAAATGAAATAGATAATCCACTTGTTTCTGTCTAGTCTTTCTGTCCAGGAAGTTCTCCACATAAAAATATGTGTGATTGGTCCTTGTAGTGTGCAGGTAACTTGTTACAGAATCTCATTTTATGTATTTCTAGCCATTCTGTATTTCAGTATGGTCTAGATAAATTGTACTTTTTTTGTCCTCCAGACTGTTTACAGCTCCTCCAAACTGGTACTCTTCTTCATGTTTTATAAGGTTGTTTTTACCTTCCATTACCTAAGCTGTTAATGTTAAAAGTAAAGTTACATCCACACGCAGTACCTTTAGACACACTTTACAGCTGAACCATGAAGAATTTATCATAAGTTTTGTCAATTACAGAGTTCCGTTTGCATTAAATAAAACCTAACCTATCAAAGAAGAAAATTTAAATTAATTTTCTGTGGCTAGCTAATATTTGCATTGACTAATCTAAGAACTCACAAATTTCGGTGTTTAACTGTTTGGCACAACCTACCTTGAAAATGCAAAGTTAACTCTGACTGGTTTATTGACCTCTGAAGTAACTCTCATTCTTTCTTAAAAAGCATCACTACTGTATCTTAGTCTTTTGTTAATTTTAACTGAATTTTCAGTTCATTTTAAGTTTCAGTTTAACTATGATACAAGATGCAACTTAAACAAGATCTACTGCTGTTGACAAAAGAATGAAAAATAATTCTTTTTGCAGTTGTGATCAATACCATTGTACTTCCTGAAACTGTTGCTGTTGTTCTGCAGCAGTTGCAGTTGGCTGCTTGCTAATGAGATGTCCTCCAGTTGAAATAATTGGCTAAAAGACTTTGTTGCAATTACCTAAACTGAGAACCCTTAACTTGAGAAGTCGATCTTTCTTTCTTTCCATCTTCTGTCTTTTCTCTTTTCACCTTCTGTCATTTCAGATCGTGCAAAAAGATGCTCTTTTACGCTTGGGGGGATTACTCTATAGCGTAACAGACCTAGGCACTGATATTCACTGTAGTGTATCTGACTGCTTATTTGTTTTCAGGAAAAGCTGCATATATTAATTCTAGGTTCTAAATGTTAAATGTGTCAAAAGTTTACAGACCACTTCTTGACTTAATGAGTTTTAGACTGCTCCATAGACCTCAAACTACTAAATCTTGTGCATGTTTCCTGTGCTGATTAATTTCTGCATTTTATCTCGTTTACACGCAACGGCTTTGAACTGGGACCAAAAGGGAAGAAAGCAAAGGGAAGGGATGGGAAACCTGCTTTTTATAGTTTCACCTTGTGCCTTTTGGCTGACTTACAATCAAGCTATAGTCAAGGGGGTGGAAAAAGCTGCCTCTGTCACTTGCAATAACTGTGCTGTTCTCAGAGGAACAAGATAGTTCTCAGTTACTGAAAAGAAAAAAAAAAAAATCTCAAAATTCTTTCCATGCTGTTCTTGGTTAGTAACTGCTTATGGTTAGTAACCGCTTATCTTATCTCTTTCATGTCACAGATCAGAGGTCCATTGTGAAAACACCAAAGACTGTTCCAGACACAGATGAAGATGAGGGAGCTCAGTGGAATTGTACTGCCTGTACTTTTTTAAATCATCCAGCCTTAAATCGCTGTGAACAGTGTGAAATGCCCAGGCATTTCTGAGCCAACGGGCTTATTACTTTCTGTAAAACCATAGCAAACGTTACAAGGAACTATCCAGTCATTTGGGGGGGGGGGGGGGGGCAAAAAAAAGCATTTAAGGGTAGGATTTTGTAAAATTGAAGGGGTGACGAGATGGTATTTTGCTAATGTTAAATGTCAGCCCACAGAGCTAGTAATACCTCAGTGTTGTGTCACAGGCAGTTGAAATCGATCGGCTGAAAGGTAATCTGCTGGAAGACTCAGTTGCCAGCTGCCTAAACCATGTACAGTATTACCAGTATCCCAGTAACACACTCCATGTTCAGTGCTTGGGTGTTGCCCATTCTCTTCTCTGCCCCAATGTCACTGCTGAGTTTTGACAGGGGAAAGGAATAGAGTGCTAGTGTTTTTGTTTTCAAAGCTTTCAGTGAAACACTACATGCACAGAGGAGATCTAAAAAGAGCAAGGTTTAACTATGTAAACTGTTTGCTGCCATAATAGTGCCTTCGATAAGGGGAAGAACTTCACAAATCAGTGGTACTTTCTGCCTTCCCTGAAAACATCTCTGCGAAGCCAAGTACAATCACATCTAAAGGTGAAAAGGAAAAACTGCATGCGTTGTCTGTACAATACACACAGTGAAATACCCCAAAGCTTTTTCCTACTGTACATAGTTCTAGAGCCTGCTTTAAGTGATTTCTTTTCTTCACCTTTATTATTTTCTTGTACTTCTGTATGTATAGTGTAATAGTCTTTTTGTTAACTTTCTTTTTTTTTTCCTTTAAGTGATTAAGCACGATCATGTCCCCTTTTTTTAAGCTTTTATCTGAGAGAAGCAATGCCTTAAAATAAGAGCATTAATAAGAAACTATGCACAAAATAGCTTTCCTCTGCTCATTCTGTACATTGCTCTTGTAAATGCTGATGATCTGTGAAGACCTGCAGATGCAGCGTGGTAAAAATGCAGGAAAAGTTGGAAGAGTTATGCATATAGTTCACTCTGTACACTGAGTTTTACGGTGGGTGACACAAGGTAGCATTTTGTCTGGCATGAGGAGACTTTGTACTAAGAAACTTTCAACCCACCAACTGATCGGCGTCCGATTTAAGCTTGCTTCATCTGCTGGGTATCTTGCAGACTCCTGAAGAGAAATTCATTGGGGAAGTACATACAGTGCCAAAATCAACAGCAGCAGCATCGTACAGCTTTGTTCAAGGACTTTAAATGCTTTCCTGTTTCGGCAGCCAGTTTCTAAACCTGACTTTGTGGTGAAGTCTCATATTTATAGAAAACAAGGATAGCAATATATAGGACAACTGAAATAAAGGCTGGAAAAGAGAAATCAAACAGACTTGAACACTGAAGCAACCTCAAGCATCTCTTTATTTTGATGATCTATTTTTTTAAGGAAGATGTTCACGTGATCGGGGATGTATGTAACTGAAATCAAGAAAATGGAATTCCAGTACAATATGCATGAAAGATGGCACGCAAAGAATGATGTAGCAGCACTTAGCGTGAGGCTGGAGGGAGTGCTAATAATGTAGCAAGAGACAAAGTAGACTGTCACCCACTGTAAATATTTGCCAGTGGACACTTTTATTAGGAGTTTTACAAGTGATCTATGTGAATGCACAGAGGCCTTTGTTTTGAAGGCTTTGCTTTTTTTTTATGTGAGAAGAAGATGCCAATCCCAGGTAATTAGGCAGTAGACCCAAAGCACTTGCATTCAATGCATTTTGTTATAAAATGAGGCCTTGTTTTTCAGCTTCATCTGCAGTTCTATGTGAAGATTGACAAATCAGTTTTTACCTGTTTATTAATAAAATCTAATTTGGATATCTTGAGTTGATGGTTTTGTGATTTAGCTGGGTAAACTGCCTTTGTAACAGATAAGTTATTTATAAAAATTAAAAAAAAATTATATTCTAATGTTTGGGTTTGTGATTTGTTTGCTTTTCCCATGCTGTGGAGCAGCACAGTACTCAATGGAACAATAAGATTAGCAGTCTTGAAAGTAGGTTTTTCTTACTTGCTTATGACCAGAGATTTCATTTAAGCCTTTGTTTTGCTGAATCTTGTCTTTCCTCTCATGCATTATTCTGTTTGATTCTAATTCAGTGACTATTGTAAGGAATGTGTTCCATAAAGCTGTACTGATAAAAACCATTCACTTATTTATGAAGTAGTAAGCTAGATGTAGGCCCTTTTTACTTCATGTTTTAAGTGTTTATGATTTTTAAAATATTTTTCAAACATAAAATGGGCAACCACTTTTTCTAAGGTATTAGATGATGTAGAATATACTTTGTGTACTGTTAATATAAGTACAGTTTAAGGATTAATATGGTTAAACTGTATTTTGGTGCTATGTATATTACATTGTTGTGAGATGTGGAGTGTTCCTGGACTCGTCCTTCCCACTTGGTCCTGGTGTAGGCAGACGTTTGGTACATGGAGTTGGACTTTCCTGAGACACAGTCATGCCATGTAAGAGCCCTTCAGGAAACATTTATAAACAGATTAATGACATATCCAGCAAGAAACATTCCTTAACACAGGTGAATCAACTGGAGTGCCTTCATCTGCTGTGTGAAGAGTATTGTTTGGAGCATGGAGGGCAGCTGTATTTAAAAAGCAAACCAAAAACTCCAGTCAGCTGTCAGGTGGAAAAAACATGTTTGGGGAAATAGGTAAAATAGAATTCTGTTCATCCTGTCAAATATGTAATTGATCTTTTGCTTGAATTTATTTGAGTGTTTACTTTCTGACAGAGGGGGAAAAAAGGCATCTTGCATCCTAGCTCCAGCTACTTAGGCAGAGCCCTTGACACAGCACTCAAATAAGTAATACTTTTTTGTAAACTAGGTGTATTTTAAAGTAGTCATCAGCATATAGTCACTTAGGGATAAAATGCAAATTCCAGTTTTGATACTTAATGAAATAGAAGAAATAGTTTTCACTGGAAGTATGACTAAAGAATTACCTGCTTTGGACTTACATAAAATATTTTTGTTGTCAAACAGCACAATAACGCACTTAGAAAGCATTCTTGTGTCTGAGAATCTCTGTTTATAGAGATCATGCTTTGCCAGGAGAGGTTGGACGCGATGATCCCTGAGGTCCCTTCCAACCTCGTATTCTGTGATTCTGTGATTAGTATGAGAATATGTTAGGCAGTGTTTTCAATAACTGATCCTAGAACACTGGGACAAGAGAAGTGACATCTCCAGTATTGTCCTTTCCACAGACTTTTACCTTCACCTTCAGTTACCTTTCACCTTTACCTTACCTTTTGGATTCTTCCTGCATTTCAAGTCACATATGTCATTAGCTCTTCCTTCAAGCTGATGTAGGTATATTGGCATGTCACTATTGTATGTTTTTAAAGGGTAGCGTTTTAAGGGTTTAAATTTTGAAGGATGAAATAGATTTCATGGCTGAATTTTATTCTTTTTCCTCATAGAAGATAAATATAAAAACAAACATTTGCAGTAAGGTTAAACTTTTTATTATGAACATCAAAAGTTTATCTTGGATGCTGATTTATGACTTTTCTATATTGTCTTTGGATCTCTATAATGGAGAGGGGGGAGAGATATTATTTCACTCTAGCAGGAAGGGAGAACTACGCTCCTGGGCTTTTAGAGAAGTTCCCATTTATGTTTTTGTGAATGTGTGAAACACTATCAAATGGTCAAGCTTCAGATTTGGGGTAACTTTAGAAATTAAGGCAGTGAAACTGAGCCAGAGAGCTGGTAAGTGGGCTTCTGTGTCATGTCTGCTCAGCTGTGTAGAACTGACTCCAGTTTACATTGGTGGCTTCCTAGATAAACTGGAAAAACACTTGTCTTCTGCAGCCACTGATCAGTAGAGGTATTCTGTTGCCCAGGAGTAAGGTTATGTGTGGCACCCCTGAAATTCAGATTGAAGGTGAAGGTGAAGTTTGATGTCTTTGGTCTCAAGCTAATGATAGTTAGATTTTAAAACTGCATAGTCAGTATTTGTGCCTGTCTGTGTGTATTTGTTTTACTTAATGTGAAGTTAATCAATTCTATGATCTTGAAATGTCTACCTTCGGTGTATTTTGTAGATGTTCAAGGAGAAAAGTACCCTTATCAGTACTTTCTTCCATCAGATTCCTCTACCTTGAATGGCTCTGACACATGAGTCTGGATACAAATTAAAAGAAGACTAGATTAAGATGTTGAAGAAGCACTGAAAAAAAAATCACTAAGTATTGAAATGTATTTGAGTATTTACCCTTTTATTCATGTCTTGTAAAAAAAAAAAAATTATCCTAAATTTGAACAGAAAAATACAAATCAGCTTTAAACTTTTGGTTCCTTACTGTGCACTCCTCATACAGAGTAGAATGTTTACAATGCATTCCTTTTTCAAGCCTGACTGTTTGAATAACAATCTTACTGCTAACTTTGAGGAATAGTTTTAATTTTATGTAGCCTAAAATGGCATGTGAGGTTCATACTTTTTGTAAGCTACTTAAAAATTACTAGAGGTAGAGAGGGAGAGCAGGAAGAGTTGGTATGAAATGTTTGAGGGCTTAGAATCATAGAATAGTTAGAGTTGGAAAGGACCTTAAGATCATCTAGTTCCAACCGCCCTGCCATGGGCAGGGACACATCACACTAAACCATGTCACCTAAGGCTCTGTCCAGTCTGGCCTTGAACACTGCCAGTGATTGAGCATTCACAGCTTCCTTGGGCAGCCCATTCCAGCACTTAACCCTCTCACAGTAATGAACTTCCTCCTTATATCTAATCTAAACTTCCCCTGTTTCAAGTCTGAGCCCGTTACCCCTTGTCCTACCACTACAGTCCCTCATTAAGAGTACCTCCCTAGCATCCTTATATGTCAAACTACTATAGGAACACTGAGGAATGATAATGAATATTTGGAATGATGCAGTCACACTAAACTTTGACTTTTTGGTACAGTTCTCAGTGGGTTTGATCTGTTTTTCTTTGAGCAAATCTGTATCCATGGTATGCTTCCTTTCACAGGATAGCTTCTCAAACAGTGCCTTCAGAGGCTGCACTGGTAGAACTCACAGAAGTGTGTGCTTCAGTCAGACTTTAGACGTTCATTCCCAGCAGTGTAGGTGGATATAATTACATTTTCATCTAATACACAGATTTTTAATACGTAACCAGAATGTAACAATCTCCATCCAGTGCAATGCTGCTGCAGGCATGAGTTTAGCTGCCTTTTTTTCCCAGTGTTCTGTTTTCTTCCTTGATTTAAGTTGCAAGTATCTATGCATAGTTACAGAGAACTTTGAGCCAAAATGACTGATTATCTGCATGGATTGAAACTGCCTATTATTTGCAAGTTTACTTAAAATAACAAGGCGCTATTGTGTGTGAGTGCAGATTTTGAAGTAGCATGGCAGTTTGGGTACTACTCAAATGAGAATTTGAGGTGTTCGTATAAACCTAATCCAGTTTTTTATGGATGTACTTTCTGTTATGGCTATAAATTCTGTGACTGCATGCAATTTTCCTGTGCCACTTATTGGAGCACAGTGCCAATACAATTTTGATGCAGTTAATTTGGTAACGAATGGAGGGAAATGTATATGAAGTGGGGTTTTTGTGGTTTTTGTCTTAGTAGATGTTAGCAGACCACATCCAACCTGTGGCTGATCAGGTTTCCCTGAATTGTGGTTCCTGTTGTGGTTGAGATCCAGGGATAAGATTTATGGTTATGGAGACATAGAGGAAATGGACTAAGAAATATTCTGTCCTTTGTTCTTCACATGCAGAAGCAGGTGGTGTTGGTTTTCTAGCACCCCATTGTAATATGCAGACTAAAGTGAAGCAAATATTAGCTCTCAAAGCTGACAGGAGTGTAAATGAATAAGAGTCTGGAGCTTGGAACGTCACATGCCTGACCATGAAGACTGGTGGGCTTGGTCTGTGGTAACTTAGAAGTCTGTTGGTACAAGTAAATGGGTTTGTCACATTGTGTAGCCAGTCACTGGGAGGATTTGATGGTTTTCTGGTGATTGATGGAGTTTGTTGATAATGTTGTGTTCCTGAGCATGATGGCCAAATGGGGTCCTATCCCATGAGTTCTTTGCAGACTTGTACGACACAGTGCAGACTAAGGTCAGAAAAAGAACAGTAAGGTTAGGAAGCAGCAGCATCAGAGTATTTAATTTACATGCCATTTGGCAAAAAAGGATGGCCAACTTGTCAGGCTGGCTTCAGGGGCAGTGAGAGGTGCAGTCCATGTAGGAGGTACCCAAAACCACCTCCACACAGAACTACTTCCCATTACATGAGAGATGCATGGGTGCCACCACTGCCTTATCTGCTCACATGACAGCCATGTCTCCCATTATGTACTGGGGTCTCATGCTTGGCACGTTCACTTACATGCCCAGGAATGGTTCATGAGGTGCCCCTCAGAAAAAGATGGGGGGAGCAAGTAAGCAGAGTGCCTCATCTGACTGGTAGGCAGCCGCTTACCCACCGTGGAGGAGAGGCGCCTGTGGGTAAAATGGGTTATTCTGCCTCTGCGGTTTCAAAGGTTAGATGCTTATTCATTAAAACAGATGCTTAATAGCCTCAGAAGGAAGGCCAATGCATCTGTAATGCTTCTAACCATCATACTATAATAATAAACTTAAAAGCAGTGTTTTCTAATTAAGAAGTAAATCCAAAAGTGAGTTCAAAACAGGTTAGTGAATAATGATGGGTCTTCTGTGTTCCAGATGAGATAATGAATGTTTGCTTGGAGTCAAGACTTGATTACAAAAGTTATGAGCCCCAAAACTTCAACTAAAGAATTAGTTTTGTAGTGATGTAGTGGTGTTACATTTATGTTGATAAAAGATTATGAGCAAAGCAGTCTTTGTACAGAGTGTCTCTTACCAGCTGATACAAAAAAAATGACTTCATTTATAAACACTGCTCATGGTAGCAACTCTGTACTTCACAGCTGTAAATTTTAAGTCAAAGACCCCTTTTAATGATTATTTTTAATATTTGATATTTCATGTGTTGTATCCTGGGTAGAGCATAATTGGAGAGATGGATTCATTTTTTACAGAATCTTTTCTGTTTTGCTCTTGTTTGTTTTGCGTTAGTCACATTTCCCAAATGACTTGCTTAGTGGCCTACAGCATTGTAATGGAAGCTTACTCTCACGTGGTCTGGGGGCTGCTGCTTGGAAGAAGGATGCAGAAGATGCTTGGATGCATTGTGGCCCTTCCCACTCATGGGGTTGGAGCTGACTGGGAGCTGGTGGACAATAATGGAGGAAATATGAAATGGTAAAACTAAGTTTGTCTAAAGGGACCTAGCGAGGGCAAGGAAGGCAGCAATTGAAGCAGCAGCAGGCCCAGCACTTCTTTCTGCTGGAAGATTTATGGCACTGTTTTAGGATTTTTGTGCTTCCTCTTGCGTATAGCGTGTAAAGACATCCTGAAGATAATAGACGTTTTCTGACAGTTATGGCAGCTCTGCTCCAAGCAGTGTGCAGACTGTGAGCCCAGGATTTTGCAATTCCCTGTGCCTTAATTAATCTCTATCTCTGCTTGTCTTCTTGGCTTTCTTTTTTCCTCTCTAATTAGACTTGAACAGTCAACCACTCAAGCCAGATTTCCTATGCTTTGTTGGAGCTATCTGGTAGCTACAGTGAAAATTTGGATTAGAACTGGGATGTGTCTTTTGTTTTCTTTCACAAGCCTTTCCCTGCCCTCTGTGTTTTGGGGCTAGAAATCAAATATGACCTGCTAAAAGAAAATAACATCCTCTGACAGATACACTTGACACAGTGGCAAAGAGATTGTCATGAGGTGTCTGTTCTGTCTGCCAGAATCACTTTTTGGTAGCCAAAGTCTGTGGATGAAAATAGCTGTCATAGGATGCTGGATGCTCTCATCAGGCATCCAGCTTGTTAGTCTGAATGTGGTTTGATTCTGTGTCACAGACTTGTTTAGAGAAAGTTGCCCAGGTCCTTGTCTGTGTGTTCCATGGCAGCAATCTGACCTTTCTCATTTTTGCAGTGTTTCTTGTGCAGTTCATCTGCAACTGTGAAAGCATTTGGAGGTTTGTACCTCTTCATGTCTTCTGTCCATGTTCATGAATGTCAAGTTCTTGAAGAAACAGTACTATATACCGAAGGTTCATCCTATGTCAGCGCAACTAAGCTGCAGCTGTACTTATAAATACATTGAAAAGGCAGAGTAACTCTTGGCTTTAGAAAACCCTTCCTAATCCTTGGCGCAGATGCTCTGTAAATGAGAAAGAAAATAATGTTATGTTAGTGGGGTTTTTGAGCTGGAAGACATGACAAAAGCTTTCCCTCTTTAATGCCGACTAGTAACATGGAGGTTTTTCTGCTGAGCTTGATAATTTTAAATTAGATTGCTTAGGCTTTTTGAACCTCAAAGGAAACCAAGTGCTGTGCTGCCTGGCCATTGTTCTGCCGCTGCGAGCCTCACTTCTGGCCCTGGGCCTCTGCACTGCATGAAACAGAGCAGCCAGCTAGCAAGGGCTGAGGCTGAATTTCCTTTTGTTAATGACCCTACAGCTGCCCTCACCAGGGAGTGCTTTTCTGCCAGCCCCACAGCCCTGGCCTTCAAGCTCAGCTCTCCAAACTCACCAATTGTTCTGCTTTGAGAAACAGACTTTACCATTTTTCAAGGTAACTGTGATGTGTTCCCGTTCTCAGTGCTTCCTGCAGCAGCGGCAGAGTTGAGTGATGGAGATAAATACTAGATCATTCATATGATTTACAATTGCACCCAGAACATCTGCCAGGCATAGCTGTGCCATGTGATGCTGCTGTGCTAAGAAACCTCCTTCCCACTTGGAGAGCCCAGCTGTGTTCAAAGTGGATGTAAGTAACACACAAAGGTCTGCATTGTGTGGTTTTGTTGAAAAATATATCATGCATCTCCTGATGTATTGCTTCCTGTTGGTTTTAATTTTCTTTTATTTATTTCTCTTTATTTATTTTTTATCCTGATCTTTTCCTGGGCCAATACCTGCATCTTGGTAGCAGGAAAGAGCCTGTTGATTTTTGATTACATACAGTGGTTTAGTTCAGTATTTGAATCAGCATTTTAACACTTCAGTAGTTCTAGTAGTGCCCTAGGAGGTGCTAGGCTGCCATGTGGTGAATTCAATCCAATATCTTTTAATTTCACATGTGAAATTAATCTCATGAGGCTAAACCAAAACAGATTAGGAATGCTTTGGAGCAGAGATTGCATCACCACCCCCAGATGGAAGTGTCCTCGTTACTGGTTTACAGGGTTGTTCTCCATGATGCTCCCATTCTCTGTGGAGCTATTAATGAGCTGTGAATCCTGTGCTCTGGCATGGCCATGGCACACCCTCCCCAGGGGCGGCAGGGAACACTGGGCTCAGCATTGCCCATTGTTCAGTCACAGCTGCCATGTTCTGGCTAGTGTGGAAGGGCTTCTACTTTTGAGGCTGAAAAGAAGATGTTATCAAGTGTTGAGTAAGTTAATTTTCTTTCTGAATTTTGGTTGTATGACACTAGCTGGGTCTCAGAACGATGACACTGCTCATTTCGCAGTGCAATTGAATTCTGCTGTTACTGCTGTAAGTAAATTGGTTTTCATTTTCTTACGAGTAAAAGCATTTAACTCCAGACTTATAAAAGAAGCACAAATAAAACACATCAGTGAAGAAGTTGTGGAAAAGGACCTGAATTAGGTGGCATAAACTGGATTGCTCAGAAACTTGGTTTGTCTGTCGTTAGTCATATGTTACTAACTCCTGTGTGATCCAGCCATCATTCATGTTTGACAGAGCTTGCTTTCTGTAGTATTCTCCACCTTGAAACGCTGCTGTGTTGCATTTAGCTACAAAAGCAGCTTCATACATGCAGTTCCTGTCTGCTGTTTCTAGATGTTTCTTTATGGGTTGGTTTGAGAGGGTGCCTGCCAGCTGTCAGGACACAGGCACAGCTAGTTCTCTCTGCTTGTCCTCAAGTAGTAATGCAAGCCAGCACACTTACTGACCTTTTCCAGATGTTTTTTCATCAGCCTCTGATATCTGGGTTGATGGAGTTTGCTTTCCCTATCTTTTTAGCCCTTTCCAGCCTGGAGCAGGTAAGCCCACTGCAGTATTGCAAGGGATTATACCATGGTATGGGCACGGGGAGCTCCCAAACGGTGTATTTTCTCATTCTCTCGCCACTTCCCAGATAGCATGTTTGATGGTGCAGGGTCTGGTGTAATGCACACGAGATGCTGAGCCAACCAGAGCTGGCAATGTTTTATTGTACTCTTAACCCCATGTAGAGCTCTCTGGTCCCTGGGCCTGGAGGAGAGGAACTGGTGTTTCCTGGTTTGCTCAGAATCTCAAGACTAGTACAGGGGACCCATTGCTTTCAGCTCCGTGCAGCTTTCAGCACAGACTACCCTGCACTTCAGATGCCATGTACTGAAGAGCAGTGTTTTCAAGCAGGGCCACAGCAGCACCCTGGTTGCAGCCTGGGCTGTGGGTCCTTTTGAGTCCCAGTTCTGCATCAGTGTGATTTAACATATATACATCGTAATATTGGCTGTGTCTTCCAGAAGATTTGCGTTGGAAATTGGGCAAGAAGGATGGGGATATTTTGGGCTTCTGGGGCATTTTTATCTGTAAAAATAATTACAGATTCTTGTACATGTGATAGAGTCTAGAAAGTATGTGGAACTTTTGTAATACTATTACTAATGGCTATGGTGCAATTCTGCTTTGAAATAGGACCAACTGCATTCTCCAGAACTTAAAAAAGACTAGTGAAAGCCAGGAGTTGGGCACCCCAAGTGCAGTATTTAAGGTAGGTCTCAATAAATGAAGGGGAGAATGGACCAGCATTGGGAATCATCTGCTGGCCCATGGGCAAATACAGGCTCAGGAAATCCTGCCTTTAACCCAGTGCTGCTGCTGAGCCAGCAAAGTGATAGCTGGACCCAGGAGGGTTATTTGTGCCTCTGGCAAGGAGCTTAGACACAGGCTGCAAGCAGGTTTCAGGTAGCTGTGAGCTCAAGCCTGTATGTGCTGTGTGGTACATCCAGCCTGTACCTGGATAGCAGAGTATTTTATTTTCAGCTTTGCAGAGATGTAGTTGCACAACCCACTGACCTGGCCTTGGGCAACTGTACAGCTGTGGTGAACCCACTCCCCAACAATGCAAGGGAAGAATGCCTAAAAGGAATGCAATTGGAAATTGTGGCATTTTTACTTGCTTCAGAAATGCTTTGGGGTCCCTTCCTCCACTTAATGCTGCCTTACAGTTGCATGCCTGGAATACTTGCTGTATATCTGCCTAAATCTTGATTGACACATATACAAGATAATAAATTTAATTGCAATCCCTTGTGTTCAGATTGACCAGTTATGACCCAAGCACACCAGGAAAGACTTCAGAGATAACATTTGTAAGGCAATGCTCTCTAGACTTGAAGAGAAAATGTTTTTGCAATTAACTTCTGTCTAAGGGCTGGCCGTGATGCTTATCCAATTGGCAAACCTCGTTTCAGATTTCAGCTTTAAAATATAATTGGCAGCTCAGCAAATTCATAAAATTGATCCCCATTCACACTTATTTTTGGCTTGCATTAAGAATGTGCCAACCTGGAACTCTAAACTTAACCCGGAGTGACTTTCCCAGGCCCACTGCCCTGAAAGGGAAGCCTGGCAGCAGCGCCTGGGCCCCAGCCAAGATAAATCCTGAGCTGCTCATGTCAGGGCAGCTGAGGCTTCAGCTGTAGGTGAGGGGAGAATAAAAAGGCAGAATAAAGGGTGGATTTTGTAAAATGCCCCCTTTCTGAAAGTCCTTGTTCAACTGATCTTGAGTTTGGCTCTCACTGCTCCACAGTCTGACATGGTGCTGCAGTTTCTAAGACCGTCGGAGCTGCCATGCGCGCTTTTAAGGCTACTTAAACGCAGAACACATGTAGATGTTCAGATACAGTGTAAATGCTCAAGAAAGCAGTGCACTTGAGCTCCATGCATGCAGCAGTAGCTAGCAGAAAGTGGCTGAATTGGTTCGGATCAGATTGATCACAGCGTGATCGAGCCTCGCCTGTGGGTACATTAGTTTCTGTCAGCGTGCAGGAGCCTTTCTGGCCAGGAGGCCCAGGCAAAGTTGCCTTCATGCCTAGCCGAAACCATCACGCAGCCCTCCAGCATGGGCTGTCATGTACATCCTGCTCGGTATATGGATGAAGCGTGCCTGCTGATGGGGTTTATGAGAGCGGATGGAACTGGCTGGCAAAAGTCAGCCCTGGAGCAGCGGGTCCTGCTATCCAGTGCTACATTGACACCTGGTGGTGGACTTGGCCATCGTGTTTTTTAAAATGCATTATTGGTGTATGTCTTACAGATGGCAATTACTAGACATTTCCTAGAGGCATTCCACTTGGCTGCTTATACTTTTTCTGTCAACAGCTCTAAGTAAGCTCCCTTGGACAAATACAAACATTGAAACATCAAAGAGCAAAGTGCAGAGGCTGACCTAAATCAGTGCCTCCCAAATACCATCACCACTTGCAAATCAGTATTACAAAAGATGAACAGAAATAACCATTGGAGAGTAATTTTCTATTTTTCTACTTATCTAGAACTTGGGTTCTCTGCCCTTTTTCCATAATATTGTTATTTTCACTTCAGCCTAAACTGATACTTACTTTTTTTTCCCCTCTTCTGTAAGACTCAAATATGACCTACGTAACCTAAGAAAGATGCTCTAAAGGTTTAAAGATCTTCCATCTGCTTCTCAAAGTGAAGCCCGGGCTCCAAATCCACCACATGTCATGTATTACGTTATGAGCAAAAGATATTCAGATGCTGAAGTTCTTCTCCAAGAATGTTTGCCTGCTGGAAATAACATTTTTACAAGCTTCTGCATTCCCCTCAGTGTCTTCCTAACAGGACCTCCTGTGGGGAGAACTCGATATTTCTCATTCCGATGATAGTTTTGAGTAACATTTGTAATTGCCTGCCAATGGTTGTGTATTTTTTGGCAGTAAGAAATCATAGTCAAGTTTGCTTCCCTGCTCAAAATTTCTTTAGCACTGCTTTTGGAGCGACGATGGGATGGGCTGCAGCCTTTTCCAGGCTATCATGGCATTTACACTTTCAGTTTCCCTGGAGCTGCAGAATGTGATTTTGGTTATGAAGTGCATTTTACCATTTCAAGCAGTAAAAGCCACCGTGTTCTTCTGCACTTCTCCCACTGTTCCCTCATCAAATTCTGATCTCTCTGCGTCTCTGATCTCACTGCTGACAGTGCAAGGAGAACATTATTCCTGTAGTAAAACTAAATGTAATCTGGAAACCAAATTGCCAGATGGTGATGGTGTCTTTGTCTTGTCTTTGTGTTCATAGTCGTAGTTCACTCAGTTACTGCAGCTTCTTATTTAGTGGTTTTCTCAGGTGTTTGGAGTCTCTGCAAATATTAAATCATGGATATTAAGTTCACAAACTGACAGCCAGAGGAGAGCTGGACTCAGCTTTTCTCAGTGTTTCAAGGGTGCGGATGGATGGCATCCATCTTTGTCAATCTAACTTTGCATGGCAGTACATTTCCAAAGTTTATTACACCATGTGCAACTTACAACATACTTGCTTCTACCAGATCTACATTTCTTCGATCTTATTTATTACCTTTTTGGTCTTCTACAAGAAAATGTAATTCCACTTGTTTGACTGGTTTTTATGCCATCCATCTTTTGCTGCCTGCTTCTAGTTTATGGTTTTGTTTTGCCATTCAGTGTTCTAATACCTGTTTGTCTCCTGTATGAAGCCAACAGTGTAAATAAGTGCCTCAAATGTACAGTCCTGGGGATGGTGGGTGAAGGATGATCATTGCTTTTGCAGTAGGATTTCAGGTAGTTCAGAGCATGTGTTGGCTGAGTTTCTGCTAGCATCCCATTTGATCCTTGGAGAGTGGAAAAAGCTGTATAAAGTCAGCTTTGGTAGGAAGGCTACTTTAAGGTGCCATGGGAGAGAACAGCCCAAGGATACCAGATCTCTGCCAGGCTGAAGGTATCTCTGTTGTGGTTTTAATAACAACAAAAACCAAAACCTTTTTTTTTTAAGAAGTAAAAATAAAAAAATATAAGAATATTAAAAAAGGAGCTCCTAAAAACCTCTTCAGCCAGAGGGCCAGGAAGGGAGAGACAGGATTCTCTCTGGGCTTGAGGGGGAGCATTGCTTGGCACAGCAAGACAGGGAGGAAAAGAAATTTGTGAAAATTAGGGAAGCTGAGGGAATCGTGTGACACAAGTGAATGCTGAAGAGGAGGAGCTGGTTATGGTGAGCAATTTTGATGCCAGCACTCATCGGCAGAGGCACATCATCCAATCTCCTTTCTGCATTCAAAGGCCAGCCAGCCCTGCATGCATCATCCTAACTTTCTGGCTTGCTGCCTTGCATGTGCTGTCCTCATAGACTGCTGTGTTCACAGCTTTCCTTCATTTGTATGTCCATTTTGACTGCATTTGCCAAGGCAGCATCTTGCTACATCTCAGTTCCTCTGAGCCTGCTGCAAGACTTCAAGACACTGAGTCCAGCTTGGGGCAGAGAAGGAATATATGTGGCTGAAATGTTATAAAAATCCCTTCACTATTGACTGTGAATTGTACTGCTTCCTTAATAATGCTAATGACAAGTGGTGCTGTAATATCAAACTATTCTTGTCAAAAGTTTAACGCATCCCGGTCCCAATAGCCCATAGGAAGTGAATACTACAAAGGTCTTGTATGTGTAGAATCATTGGATGCTTTGGGTTGGAAAGGACCTTAAGATCATCTAGTTTCAACCCCCCTACCATGGGCAGGGACATCTCACACTAGACCGTGTTGCCTAAGGCTCTGTCCAGCCTGGCCTTGAACACTGCCTGTGATAGAACATTCATGACTTCCTTAGGCAATTTGTGCCAGTTCCTTACCACTCCGCGCAGACGTACCCTGATGCAGAGAAGCAAAGGGCTTGCTGTGGCAGAGTGGATGAGCTGAATGACCTGTGTTCCACTAGCAGTCTGTCTGTTGAAGGCTTTCACCAGAATCTTTGGGGTTTGAGGTGGTCTGTCATACTCGGTGAAGGTTCTTGCTGGGTTCTTAACTAGCAAGCCAACATTTTTAAGGAGGAGAGAAACCATGAAACCTGTCTTATTCTCTTTAGTTGTTTGTGACTAGTTTGAATGTTCGCTTATAAACTGTGCCAACTCTTGTAGGAAGTGAGTTAAAATATTAGCAAAACTTCTAAGAATAGTTGGCAAAGACAGTGTTAGATACAGAACATGTTTATTGTCTACTTCATAGACAGTCTTATTATTCATAATCTTTATTGTATCTAAGCTCACAAATTAGTGGACTTGACATGAGTGGTCTGTGAGAGGAAGATTCCTGCATTGAAAAGGAGGTGGGAGGGAGGTATAATAGGATGCCTGGGACTGCATGGGGTGCAGTGGACCATCCCCTTCCCCTGCTTATGCTGAGGAGCTGTTGCATGGGTGATTTCCACCCAAGAGTTTTCAGTGAAATATTTGTTTCTAGCTTCCCCAGCCCCTCACAGGGCAGGGGGTCTGTTTCTTCTGAACTTCTTGGGGAAGGGTGAGAGTAGAGAAGGGAAGAGGATTTTTATTTTATGGCTTCTTTTTCTAATTGTTATTATTTTCAAATGAACTTGGCAACTCTGTAGCTCTCCCTTAGGAAAGCCGTCTCCTGGAGGGACTGCTCTCACTGCTTCCAGCTTCTTATAAAAGTCTTGACAACCAAAAAGTAGAGAACATCAAGGGCTGTCCAAGCCTGTTGGGATTTATGGATTCATTTTCAACTTGGCAGTGAGAGCTGGACTCAAATGCATCCCAGCAGAGACACCAAATAGCAACAGCCTCCCATTCCATCTGTGCAAGAACTGCCGCCTCCTCCTTCCCATTAGTAGCCCCTTCCCCTACCCCAGGAGTTGACACAGCCAGAAAGAGATCCTCCTGTCTTGGAAAGTGTAAGAGGCACTGCAGCAGAAATCTTGAGCCCCAGATACTTGTGCTGTGGTGAAATAATGGAACAGTCAGCGCTTTCCATGGGCTCTTGGCCAGCAGCAGAGCTCCTCTCAAGCAGGCAGTGGCACAGCACCACTGCTGAGCTGTCCTTCGGACAAAAGCTCCATGAGAAACAACCCTCTGGTGAGCAGAGGAGCCAAGAGAAGTTAAGTTCTGTTTAGTGCCAAAGTCTGATTTATTTTCTCAGCCACTTTCTCATCAGAATGCACATTCTGTGTGCTTTACTGAAAGAGTGCCCAGTAAATAAGACAGAAATGAAAGAAAAATAAATAATAAAGCATCAAGAGAGAATTTTGAACAACCACCAAATTCCTGTGCATCCTTAAAGGGAAAGGAGAAAAGCTTATGCACATCTCCAGCAAGCTGAGGGCACTATGTAAAGGCAGAACACCTATTTTCCTATAGATTTTAAATTGCTTTTGCACTGAAATATGTAACGTTCATTCCAGACATGAAAATAAATGTTGACAAGTACAGTTATATCCCGCTTTGTTGCTGTGAGTGTATTTTCTGAGTGCTGTCATTTTGGATTTGCTGTGTTCAAGTACGTGGAAGGTATTTTTCCACTCTGCATCAGCTCTTTCTCTGTGATTGTACATATGTGTACAGCAGCATATATGTGTACAGCAGTAGTTGGGAAAGCTCTGGTACAGGTTGTTAGGCAAGCCAATGAGCCTGGCCTTGCATAAGCACAATACAGGCATTTACTCCATGAGATGGTTTCTTCAGTGTGTGAAGTATTTGTGTGGCATATTTCAGTGCAACTAATAAGGCCTGTAGAACTTGAGAATTTTTCAGAGCATTTCACAGGACATTTATTCCATAGTTTTATTTTATAATGTCATTTCTAATCTTCATGTAATATGAGGTGGATAAACTTATAAGCTATTCTGGAAGCTATTCACTTGGAAGATGGTTGCAATCTTTTCACGTATTCCACAGCTCAGTCAAGGACAGGGATAGGGAAATTACCTCTTGTTCTGCCTTTTCCTCTGTTTCTTGAATTGATTCCTCTCGTACTGATCTTGACCCCTAATTCTGGCACTGAGTCTTCTTCATCTTCCTTCACTAAATGAGTTGCTTTTCATTTCCATTTCCTTTTGTGTATCGGGGCAAATGATAGAGGCATGGATTGGTCCTTTGGTTCAGCTGCAGTAGCTGCTACTGGGGTTGGAGTGGCTGCAGCGTCTGTCAGAGTTGGAGTAGCTGCTATGCTGATTGATGGGAACAGAGCAGCCACATTGTCTGTTGCTTTGCCATCAGATCCAGACGCATCTTTTTCTGATAGTGTTGAGCAGGGCTCTCTGTGCATAGCCCAGGCGCTGGCTCATTCCATTTGTTTGTACCTCTCTGGTATTGCCAGGACGACCGCATACTTTTTCCGTGTTTTACTAGCTTTTCTGGATGTTGTACTTGTTCAGGGGTGAAGTTCCAAAGCACTGGAGGGGCCCATTGGCCTAGGTGCTTGCCCATGCCACCCCACACACCCTGCCACTCGTGACTGTCCAGCCTCAGGGAAGTTCTCTTGGTGGTATTCTTAGATCATTGTTTAATCTTAAACAAGACCTGAACCATATTCAACAAAATGGTGGTTCCCAGCAAAAGGAGCAGGCTGGTTTCAGGGGTACTCAAAGGACATTCAGAATCTCAAAAATTCTCAAATAGCGTGGTGGCGGAGCAGCGGCTGTCAGGGAATGTCTCCTCCACAGGGGGAGAAAGAGGGTAGTGTTATTGATGTGGTTCAAAGTGTAGAGGTGAAGGCACAATTGCCCACCATCCACTGACTGTTACCCAGCCTGACCCAAGCAGCGATCTGGGCCTTCCAGGTAACTGCCCTCCATTTGTATACTGGGCATGATATGCTGCGGTATGGAATACCCCTTTGGCTAGTTTGGGTCAGGCGTCCTGTCTCTGCTTCCTCCTGGCTTCTTGTGCGCCTCCTCACTGGCAGAGCATGAGAGACTGAAAAGCCCTTGGTTGGAGTAAACATTACTTAACACACTGATGTTTTTAATTGTTGCTGTCAACGCTGTTCTCAGGCTAAAGTCAAAAACACAGCCCTGCACCAGCTACTAAGAAGGAGAAAAATGACTGCTACTGCTGAACCCGGGACAGAGAGTTATACATATCATGACAGTAACTAGTGGAAAATTCATTACATATGGAAGAAACTGTTCTGTTCTGTAAAGACAGATCATACCCCAGCCTCACGACTGGGACTTCTTGGAGCCAACCATGTGGCCATAGACGATCGAACTGACACAGTGTACTTATTTCCTGAACCTTCTTTAAACAGCACTAACCAAGAAAAGCTGGTGGTGGTTTCCAGAAGGAAACAGATCAAACTGTCACCAGTTTCAAATCATGTATCATGTGATGATGTCACTAAAGGTCACTTCTTTGAAAAGGAAAGAATTCAGTGTTGTCAGTGAGGGCTGTGTTTAACTCTTGCTTGAGATCAACATCACCAACTGCAAAATACCTAACAGAAATAGTGCAGGGTCAGAGCACCTGTGAATCCCACCTAAACACTGGGCTTGGTGAAGCATCAGTGCTAAGAGTAACGGAAAAATAAAATACAAAGGAAAAAAGACAACATTATTTCGAACAAAGAGTTGTAGGTGACCACTTTATGGTGTGCTAAAGCATTTTTAAAACGTGTCATACTGACGTACCTGAACTTTGGTATAATGCTAAAGCCCTTCAGCTTCAACCTAAACCTTTGAATTATAACCTGAAGAGTTCAGTGGAATAATGCAGAGATTAGCAGCTTTACAGCTTACTGAAGATCAAACACGTCCCAGCAGGGCACGGTTTAAATGTTTGCAGTCATAAATCAGCTGTACAGTTGCATTATGGGACCATGTTTGGTAATTAAGGGTTAAGTCAACAACAGGATTTTTTCAATACAACAGAGACACTTCAAAGCTCCCCCCCCCAATCCTCTTGACATCATCTGTGCTTCCCTTTTTAATTAACAACCTCAAGCCCTCAGTCCACATCAGGACTTATACTGGAGATGACTTCCCTGATTTGACTTCTGTTGTATGTGATCCCTGAGAAAGGTACCTGCAGCTTCTCTGCTGTACCTCCACACCTCTGCTAGAGATTCTATGTGTTCACTGCTTCTGTTTATAAACACTGAATGTGTCTTTGAAAGCTCACTGATACAGCCAGTGATACAGAATCAAAGATTCCTTCTAGCAGAGAGCACAGCCCTGTGTCAGGGGAAAGAGGCCAAATTATTTTTTTGCCTATAGCTGAGCAAGTAGGCATGGGAGGTCTATGCAGAGCCCTTCACATGGAGCATGGCTCTTTTACAATAGTTGAACAATAGGCTTAGGACTTTTAAAACATGTCTATTCTTTCAAGGCATCAACAAAGATTTCTGCCATCCTGAACCCAGTCACTGTTGAGATTCAAATGCTGACTGAGAGGTGAATGAAATCCCACCGCAATGAATGGCAGCCTGTGTCTTGACTTGGTGCCCCATGTGACATAGCTGGTTGATGTTTAGACCTGTGCTCCCAGAAGAGCTATAACGCTTGTCATTAAGCCCTTTAATAATACTAGGTTAAGCCTCAGACTAACATGTTACTTCTCTAGGACTTGTGCTTGTCAGGAAAGGTTTGGTTTGGATGCTTCACAAACTTCTGTGTCTTTGGATCAGTAAAGTCAAGATAGCAATATCCTTGATACTGGGGTACAAAGCCATGACATGGTTCACATCACTGTAAGGGAAAAGATTGCACAGCTCCCTGTGTATGTTTGCTTGCTGGGCAGAGGGTGGCCTTACAGCTGGAGTGGGCCACTGGTCACTGTAAGAGGCATCGGGGTATGCATGGGCTTTCTGGCAGAAGCCCAGTCCATTTCTGGTGTCTAACAGGAAGGGCTGCTGTGGGGGCTGGCTGGGGAAGCAATGCTGCTGCGGCTGCAGGTGATGCTCACTGTATGAGTGAGGCAGGTCAGGGAGAAGAGCTGCAGACTGCTGCAAAACGTGATGCTGAGTCCCCAGGGCCTGTCTGTGCTGAGCACCATCAGGGGCATAGCGGCTCCTCTGACTGGTCCTGTGCCTGCTGCAGCACTCCTGAGGCCAGCCATGGTCTGGGCGCATCTCACCTGGCACAAGCGGGAGCACTGTTTGCTGGAAAGGGCATCCCAGTAAGCTGGTGTGGTCCAAGCTATGGGAGTGATGAAGTGTGTAGGGGTTATCCCTGAGGTCGCTGAAGTGGAGAGGGCTGTCCATCACCCCTCTGTCCTGATGTGTATGTATGGACCAGTTGTAGCCGTAGGTGTCACCACCAAAGGATAGCGCAGACATCTTCTCCAGGAGTGGAAGGTCTTGCCATGGCTCTGACTGCAGCAAGCGCTGGTCCAGATGCAGGTCAAAGCCAGGACTGCTGGCCCAGGCACTGGAAGGCTGCTCAGGACAGCTCTCCTGAGACCACCCTGGGTAGCCAGAAGCCCCTGTGCAGCCACTGCCTTCTCTCAGGGTTTCTGTGCAGGCACCATGGGGCACAGGCTCTCCTCCAGTCCTGCATGGCTCTTCCTCTTTCCCCATGCTTAATGGGACATTTATTTTTGCCCTGAGCTCATCAGCAACTGAGAGCTGAGCTTGGTGCGGTCTCTCTGCATGGTAAAATTTGCATTTATTGCCATAGGTGCATTTTTTACCTGAAAGAATAAAAAATCGGAACAGGAGGTTGTCACTTGCTCCCGCGTCAGTTGACGCACTCACCGCTTCTTCCCAGCACCACGTATTTGCAGGGGCAGGGGGAGCACAAACAGCAGAAGGGAAGTAGCTGTTTTCCGGTTCAGAACTTCTGACCCCAGATTTACATGCTGCTGTCCGAAATAGCAAGGGGAAGCAGCAGTGAAAGCAAATTTCTGCTATTTTGGAAGTGTCTGAAATTCATTTATGCTCCAGTTGCTGCTCTCAGTGGGCTGGGAGACCTGCTGCTACAAAGGGCTGCTTTAAAAAAGGGCATGTATAGGGATTTACATCTGAAAAACCCGTGCATTATTGGAAAGCTGTTGTGGGGTGGGGAAAAGGGAAAGTGTTTGGATGGACTTTCCCAAGTGCTGCAATGCAAGTCCACTCTGCAAAGTGAAAACTGTGTGCAGGCTGGGGCATCAGCACAGTGCAGTGTGCAGGCAAGGACAGGGGAGCCAGAGCTGCTGCCTTTCCTGAGGCTGAAACCACTTAAGCAGGAGAGGGAAAAAAAGCAAACAGCACCACACATTTCTGCAGCCCTGACCCAGCCCCTACCACATGAAGCAGGACAGCACATGGTAATGGTGGGGGCCCTTAGCCGAAGGAAAGCGCTGCTGGGAAGCAAAGGGCAAGAGGAAGAGAGGTTCACAGCACGAGGAGAAACCCACCATAGGGGCAAGGCTGCCATTTTGGTTCAGGAAGCACTGGCTTTTTGCTGAGGAAGTTACTAAGAGTGGGTCCGTGCCGGCCTAAAGGGTCATCGGGAGGCATAAACCTGAAAAAGGAAAAAGCCACAGGGGTAACAGAGATACTTTTTTAGCTTTAGGAGCTGAAGTGCCACCACTACCTGTGGCACAAGCTTAGGGCAGAAGATCCTTGTGATCCTTTTGTGGCCTGGCCTTCAGAAGCCAAGCTCTGTTCCTAGGCACAGCCTTCCTCCTTGCCAAGACAGCAATTCTTCACCTTCATGTAGCTGCTGGTTTTCCCTAATAACATGAAATAACTAGAAAGGCACAGCAGCTTGGTGCGGCTCTGGCCAGCCAGAAGCCCTGGCTGTGGCAGCATCCTTTTTCTCTGAAGCAGCGGCAGCAAATTCCTCTGTGGTCCCAGCACTGCAGTCCTCACCATCAGCTCCCTTCCACAGCAAACTCACTTTTCTCTTACTAAATACTTGTAGGAGCATGAGGATTAAAAAGCCAGAAGTTAATCCAGAGCTACAGCTGCTCACTTGTGATAAACAAGCCCAGCCTTTTTCAAGGGTTCAGTAAAGGCTTCCCACTACAAGGCCTGCAAAATGCTCAGATAAAACTGTTAGTAATACTTCTGTGCCAGCACGTAAACGTGGTGCTCCAGGATGAAAACAGATTGGAATCTCGGGACTCATTTGTAAATTAATCTGCCGCGTACCCACTCATGGAAAACCCTTTGTTGGATGAAGGTGAGTCATGGGCAGGAGGGAAAGGAGGCACCCAGGGAATTTGGTTATCCACAGAAGTGGGCTGAAACCTCCAACTTCTGGCTGTGGTTTTAGAGAGGTTCTCAAAGCTGTGCAAGAAGGTCTTGCTGAAACTATTCAAAGGGACTTCACAGAAACAGCTAGACTTTCTGAGGGAAGAGGTCTGAAAAGGTTCAGCGATCCCTATGAAATAGAAAGGAAAATATCATATAAATATTTGTAACCCATTAGTAACTAGGGAAGAAGCCTGGTGGTAGTTGGATATGATAGACTGGAGCTTTGAGAGATACAGTATGCTGAGGTTCAGTGACTACATTTCTGTGAACAGCATTACAGGGAAACTGAAACCCAGTGCCAAGCACTGCCATCCAATTCTGGTGGCAGGAAAGCCAAGTCTCCATGAATGCCACAGTGTAAGATGGCTTCTCCGCTCGCACTCATCCATGCACAATGGGTGCTCTGGGTGCATTTCCCCAGCCAAACTGATGGCTAATGAACACCTCTGCTACTAGAAAACTCTGACAGGGTCAGGACGTACAGAGTGAGGAGCATACAGCTCAGCCTTGTAGGCAGGGTGCATGTTGCCTTAATGAGAACCTTCCACAATGGGGGTGGGTAAGAGCCAGAGAGACCAACTTCTCACCTCTCTTCTTCTAGAAAGTTATGATTACAAAGGCATAGGGAAAAGTGCTCTTCTGCTTTTAAGGGAATTAGAAATACTGCCAGATAGCCAGCCTCCTTTCACAGATTTAATTCTGTTTCTTATAGGAAATAGAAATTAAAAGATACCAAGTCTTAGTTTAACATCCCAGTTAAGAAGGAAAGCTGGTCACTAATGCTGCCATTTGAACATAGAAGTTCACTGAAAGGTGACATGGGGGGTTTAAGACCAGAGCTGAGGCAGGAGGAAAAAAAGAAATGAGATAAGAAAAGTTATGGTAAATTCCTTTGGAAAAAGGCTTGTGTATTCTGCCAGTGGTGGGAGGTGCAGTGATGTTGGAGCTGACTTGGCCCATGGTGTTCAAATTCAAGAGTTCAAATTCAACGACAACATCTGTCCTTACCTGTTACTGACAAATGAGTACATGAGTAGTCGCTGCTCAATAAACCATTTCCACTCAGGGTTTTCATTCTGGAGATCCCGGTAATTGTCATTGGAAACAATGACTCCGTCTTTCTCATAAGCAACTTTCACTATATAGCGATCATCATAGCAAACCACCCTCTTGCCTTTCACCTTCCGGGATGGGGTGTACACAAGGATCGATTGCTTCTCAAGCTCTTCAAGAATGTGCTGATCTGGTGGGGTTGTTGGCAGAAAAAGAAGGGGAAAGAAAATTAACAAGGGAAGCTAATTAATTAACAGTGACCAGCTCTCAATGACGTGCTAGAAACCTACAGGAATCTAAAGAAGTTTTGGCACTGTAGGCAGCTGGCAGTGATGTGATTTTCAGATGCATTGATATCTGGTGATTATTTGACAGCTTGAAAATTAGGGTTTTTTACAAAACTGCCTACTTCCAAAATTTGACACACTCTTTTTTTTGATTTTTTCTCTCTAAAGGATGGCTTGATTTCTATGCCAGAGGCATTCTGAGCCACTCTAGTGTCCTTTTGACCCTGCTAGATGGTTCATAATCAGTCCCGATGCAAGCTTACTTAGAGATAAAACGTGCCTGATAAAATAAACAAATAAACAAATCAGCTTATTCTTCTGCTATTTTTCCGCTATGCAGAAAGGTGGATGTCCAGCCATCTCATCTGTAGGCACCAAACTGAGGCACAAATCTGGCAGCTTTATTTCCATGCAAACTGAATTTCACCACCCTCCACAGACTTCAGCTGATGCATTTCTTTCTCCTGGAAGAGGAACCTGTGCAGCTTCTCTACCAGATAATAGCAATGCAATAGTGAATGCTTTGCATGCTGCCACCTTTGGATAATGTGTGCAACGATGTCATTGTCTCCTGGCTGGCCTTAAAAGACCTGCAGACTCATTGCAAGCTGACAGACTTCTTTAACTCAGCTGGCAGCAATTTGTGCTTGTAAAGCAGAAGGCTCAAAGGAGTATAACAAAGCCTTGTAAGCAGATTTAGCTGCTAGCCAGGAGTGTGAGGCAATAAAGTAATGACTAATTTAAGTGATAGAAACCTGATATGCAGCTTGCACTTCACTTATCTCTACACGACAGAACTGTACTGTTCACACTCCCTGTCTCCAAACTGCACCTACTGGATGCCAAATGATGCCCAGGATGGTGACCTACCTGCAATGGGACTCTCTTGGCGAGGGGGCTCCTTCCTCCAGAGCGGGACAAAAACCTTGATGTATGTGTGCCCCCTCTCTCGAAACCAATCCACTGCCAGCTGGATCCCCCAGCAGGAAAACACCTCTTTGTTTCCATGACTATAATAAAAAAACATTTTTTAGTAGGAAGAGGATGATAAGGCAAAGCTTTCAAGGAGCTGAGTTCTCTTTAACTGAGCCATTAATGCAAAGGCAAAACAAACAGCTTTTGTGTCATTCACCAGTTTCCAAGAAAACAACCTGGCAGGGTGTCCTGGTTGGACAGACCCAAACACTTTCTCCAGCAGAACAAAGTGCTTGTTATCTGAAGAAGTTTGGATACTTAAAACCAGAGGTATCCTATCCCCCATATCTATGACCTGCCACTGCCCAAGCCTGTTGCCCACGCCTTTTTTTCCATCTGTATTTGGATGGACTTTGGACCTAGAGTACCAGCAAGATATTGGGCTGTGTCAGACCCTTCACGTGCCCTGTCTGATAATAGTTTGAGGAGCAAGAGGTTCTTCCAGTACAAGCAGAACCCATGAGGATCTCCTATGAGCAACAAAATGTGCATATTTTCTTCTGTCATAACAGAGACATCAGGGATTTTAATGTCTGAAGAGGCTGCAATTGTGATCACAGGTCATGCAGCTGCTAGCCTTTTCTGGAAACAGGAGTCAAACTATGGGGGAAGGAAAGCTATAAAAGGCAGGATGGGAAATCCAGAGACCCTAAACCAGGACTCCAAAAAGGGGATAAGACCTCATTGGAGATGTCCGCAGGCACCTTGGGCACATGTTTATCTTGCCCTAGCTGGTGGATTTTGTCTTCATTGCACAGAGAGGTAGGAAAGTCCTGCGACAGGTGCTACAGAGGACGCAGGAAAGGTGGCTTCTGACGAATTATCAGTATGTAGAGCAAGACACAGAAAACCTCAATAAAAACAATTAGGGGTGGTATCCTTCCTAAGTTCCCCCACCTTTAAAGTTCTTATTGCTTGGAATTCGCTACAGAGCAGTGCACTTGTAAGGGGAGGTCATTTGTTAACCATCTGGGCACAAAGAAACAAAAATAGACTCTTTACAAAGTCCTAAAATGGATAATAGTAATGCAATACTGATTGCATTAAATGCCCTTCCAGTACCTACACAAACCTTGTCCTTGTACTTTGAGCTTACTGGATGGTATTAGCACGGTCTCACTCAGGATTTTACCTCTGCAAATGGACTTGTAAATGACTCACCGGGTTACTACACCTACCTGTGGCAACAGACCAGTCGAGGTTGGTGCCACAGTCCTAAATGCTTCTCCCATTATTCCCCCAAATTCAACTCTAGGTTCTGCCTACATCAATGTCAAAACCAAAGCTCTATTTTACACTAAGAAAAGTTTCAGTGCTATGACAGTGACCGCAAATGAAAAACAATACAGTTTGGAAGAAGAACCTGGGAGGGGGGAGGAGGGGAATGTGAGGTGGGATATGAATAAATACCCAGGCAATAGGAAGTCTTAATAAGCTCTCACCAATAATGAATTGTCTGAAGTGCTCAACACATCTAATCTCCATTCTAGAACAGCTGTTGTGTTTGGTTTTAAAGGGTAGGATCTGCCCAGGGTAGGTATAAATTCACCTGGAGAGGTGAATTGGAAATTCAGGTGACTTTTTCAGATAACTGCCGTTAAAAGGAAGTCTAGGTGCATCTTTAATGCCATTATTCAAACAAAATCCAGCAACAGCCTGCTTTAACATTGACTACTCATATGTATAACCCTGTCAACTTTAGGAAGGTAGATCTACATGTACCCCCAGTGTAGAAGGTAAAGAGCCCAATCACAACTGACTTGCCCAAAATGCCAAGCGCAACAAGCAACAGGAGGCACCTGGAACTGTTTCTTAGCGTCATCAGTTAATCCAGTTGCTGCTACATTGCTGCAGCCAAACCTGGGGAATGTCTATCTAAAATAGTATGTACATGGATGGTGCATGGCAGGGTCAACACAACTGAACAGCAACATTTGCTGTGCAACAGAGCAGGGACTTCAAAATGTTACATTCTCCCTGTGTCGTGAGTGTGTGTTGCTTGACACAGACTGGCTCCTGTCAGCCACCTTTCCCACACACACCCACAGTCCATGGACCATAACTGATCTGGTGTAACTCAGTCCTGTCTCTCTCCCTCTTGCCAGCTACAGGGTACATTGCACTCAGGTCACAGACCAGCAGGGCCCATCTCTCAGGAGCTGAAGCAGCAATTTTGGCTTCACTGTGACTCCAGCGATTAATCCATAATTAGCACACAGTTACTCCTTTTTAAATTGTGCAATTCCAACCCTTCTGATAGAAGTTGAATCAAAACAACTCCCTTTGAAAACTGCAAATGGCACCATTTCCATATGGTTGTGACACAGCATCAGACGAAGCTTTGCTGAAGGGAGAGAGCCCAAGGCAGGACTCCTCTGGCCCAGGAAGAAAGCGCTGTACATATCACTAACCTTGCTAAACCATCCTGCCTGCTTCCCATGGACAGGCAGGAGACAGGTAAGCTTCTCATTACATCTGAGGGAAATGCAGAGTGTACTGCAATGCTTGACTAGTGAGAGCGGCTGAAGACAAGGTTATTTTCCATTCAGTTTCTATGGATAGGCTGATTGGTGATCGGAGGCCACCAACTCACTCACTTGTTTAATTACCTTGGTAAGACAGAAATGCAAATGCCTGAGATATTTTCCTCCACACAGGTAATTGCATCTCCAAGCTTCAACTGTTTGATAGCTTCAGCCCTAAACTGCTGCTTCTCCTGCACTTCTATGATTGCTGGTGTTGATGAAGTTTTCTCTGCAAGGAAACCTAACATCCCTTTTCCCTGACTTCTGCAAACATCCCTTCTCTGTCAGACAGCGGCAAGCCAGAAACATTGAAGAGAGGAGACCAAAAGCACTCACTAAACCTATCCCATTAGCCAAAGTAAATGCCATTCAGCATCACTTTGAAAGGCATTCAGGAGAGGAAAGCAGCTCTTTACAGGGTGCATTGGTTCAATTCTCCATCATCAAAGTAGTCTCTAACTTTATCAAGACAGAGTTTGAGGATGTCTGAGAATTGCTGCAAAACCTTTGCCTTTCTGAAACTCAAAAGCACTTCACATTCCCCTAATTCCTTTTAGGCGAAAGATGAGGAGCTCAGAGCAGAAGAGCAGCCTTCACTCATCCTGCAGGCAGCCTTCTCTCAGACTCACATTTTAGAAATTATTCTGCAAAAAGATGTTAATGTTACATGCCAGAAGCATGGGTGGCTTCTTGAAAACCCGTTCAGGTGGGTATGTGGTCCGGGACAGCTATACAACATGCTAGCTCAAGCCATCTGCAGCACACATCTGTAATGACGCTTGTTTGAAATAACCTCTGTCCAGCAAGCTCCTGTGCACAGGCTGGCACAGCAGGGTGGTCTCACAGCTTTCCCAGAGAATTCCAAGATCAAAACATGCCCTGTCTCATTAGCCACCAACCTATGCTGGGCCTTCTGCTCAGTGGCAAGGGCACATCTTCTGCTCCCGTGGAAACAATACAGTTGTCTGCCTTGTTCACCTCCATAAGAGCCCTGATAAATTGGTGAGGACAGGGCTGTGTCCAGAGAATGGAGCACATGGCTGGTCAGGGGTACTATTGCCCCTAACACTCTGAGAAGGTGGGTGCCCAGCTCAGGCACTTCTTTTGCAGAGGGACGAGAAGGACACCCTAAGGAGGGTCTAGGGTGAAAATGCAAATGGGGCAGAAGATCCTAAGAGATGTCTACCAAGCTCCTGGCCGAGTCAAAGCTGGGCAATTCTGCTCTGTTATGTATTTCTCATTCAGGAGCTGCCCTGAGTGAGGAACTGCTCAATTTTGGATGGGATTTCTCCCTACATCCAGAAGATGGCATAATTTGCTTAGTCTCCAGCTGCTCTCGATGCGCTGCCTACCTTGCCCTCCAACCAGAGGGGGCGCGGTCTCATCTCACCTCACGCCAAAGCAAACTCTCCTCCGCCCTGTCCCAGCCTGCGGAGATGGTCTTGGCCCTGCTGAGAGGACAGGGAAGTTGGCAGGGAAAAACTGGGATAGCCAGTGCTTCCTGCACTCCCAACTGTCAGGGCCCCTGGCTCTTGGTATTGTGCACATAAATAGAGGGAAACCAATTGCTGCCTTTGAATTTCCTATCCACATGGATGTGCCAGGCTCTCCGCCAGTAAGATTGTTTTCAGCATTAGGACACTCCTTAGGAAATATAATTGGCCAGGATGAGATGCTATGAAATATGAACAGAATTAATAAAGGAGGAAACAAGACTATTCAGTACATGTCAACTATCAATTCCCTGATATTTCTATAAAAATGAAGCCAAACCAAAAACCAACAAAAAATATACAATCCAGGAACATTGCTGGGGTTTACTTGCAAGTCAAAACAGTATAATCATGATGTTGTTGGGAACCACAGTAACCCATCTTTGTTTTCCCTCTCCCTCTTAGGTTATTTAGGCTTTTATAGCTGTTCACCAGGTTTCCCTGGAAACACCTCTACATACAGATATAGAAGTCCTAGGTACCCATTTGAAAAGGCAGGGGAAAATCAATTCCTTTTAGCTGAACTAAAAGGGAGAGAAAGCTGCTGAATCATACAGCCATAAACAGTAGCGGTTAGCTAGCTGTTGGCTTATAAAAGGTCAAAATGCAGAGCAAGCCAGTGATTGCATCTGGCCTCTGTATTTATGGGCAGAGAGACAGCAGGTCCCTAGAAGCCAAAGAACAGGAATAAGTGGTGGTTCATAAATTATACGTCAAATACATTAGAGCACCTCTCACCTGAAGAAAACATACTTCAAGCCACCAACCTTAAAATTCAAAACTTCACAGGAATAGAATCACAGAACCAGCTGGGTTGGAAAAGACCTTTAAGAGGGATCCCTTTTAGGAAACACAGCTTACCTCATTGCAACATTGCTGCCGTCAATCACAATGGGTCGCAAGTAATCAGAAGGATCACTTTCACCTTCTCCAAGCCACTTTGACCCTGGTGTAGTGCTAGATGATCCACGGGCAACAAGTTTTAGGGCAGAAGGCTGAGCTTGGCTCTCCAGAGCTTGAGGTTTGCTCCCCATCCGAATCAGCTCTTTCAGCACATCATCCTCCAGGGCCTCTTGTCCCAGGTTCTCCAGCACTTTGCAGATGTCCCGTTTACCATAGCCCAGCTTGCAGAAGAAATCCAGCTTGCCCTGGGGCACTTCCACCCTTGCTGTAGAAACTTCTCCAGAGTGCGGTGGTACTGGTTTGCTAGGGAGTGAACTGGCCAGTGCCATCTTAGCAAGTTCCTTTAAACCCACTGCTCCTGTCTTCCCAGCCTTGTCCAGCAGGCATCAGCTTTAAGGAGGGAGAGATCAGAAACAACAAAGCACAGGTTTTAAGGAAGAACGTGCAATCTCAGTTACCTGCCTCGTGTACAGCAAAGAGACTATCTGATCTCTGAAGAGGCTCTCCAGTCTTCTCTCAGCATTAAAGCGTCTTTCTGGTCCATTCTTGTTTATAAAGCACTGGAGTGTCCCATGCAACATTTGTCACGTTCCAGGAGTTATGTCAGACAGGTGTCATCCTACTTCATGAGCTGTGCAAGCCTGGCCGTGCACAAACACACTGTATGCGTAGATGTGTTCTTCAGACTTATCTCACAGGAAGTGATACGAATGACGGTGTAACCGGGGATTTTCAGCGTGCTCAGTGTGGTTTGCCAGCTGCCGATAAGGATCTGTTGAGTGTTGTTGGATGGGCTCAGATGCCATAGTAACTGAGCAAGTGTAGCAAAATTCATTGAGTGAGTTAAGGAAACATTGTTTGTGAAGTACCTGGGAACCCTGAATGGTTTTTTATAGTTCTGTCTTTCCTAGTATGTGTCCGCCTGTGTAACACAGACAGACCTTACGAAACTCTGTCACTTATCTGTTCCCATGATGCCTGACTTACTCTTTTCCTGTTATTCACTGTTTCAGTGAAGACTTTTACGTTCAGAGAAGCAGCTTGTTTTATGAAAGCCGTAAGGGCACTGGTTGGAAACAGCAATTTGAGACACACTTTCAACTTCACTTACATTTATAGTCTGATAATTCAGAAATGAATGTACAGAAGTAGCAGAAAGCTGCTTGAAGCTTCTCCAGAACTGCATTGTTTACATTTCTGGTCTAAACAGCAAATGAAAATGATGGGCAGCATATACAGACATACTCAGAGCTGCTTCAGCCCAGCAAGTGCAACAAGAGAAGGGCATACACAGCGACCACTCATCCATCAAGCCAAACTTCTTTGGGCACTGTTGGCATACTTGCACCAAAGCGTCTCTTGCCACATCTCTGCAATTATTGGTGCTACCTGGAAAAGCTGTGGCTGGCTCATCTACAGCTGTGTAGCATATAAGGGTGGCCTCTTCCCTTCACTAATTGTGGTCAATAAATGATGCAGAATTAATTGACCAAAAAACTACCTTCATGGCAAGCCCAGGGTCATGACCATGTTGCCCCCACTGGCTCACCTTCCCAGATCACTTGGCAGGCGGAGGCACTAAAAACTCCCCCCTACCCCCTCCCCACCACTCCTCTTCCAAGCTCTGGGGAATAAACCTGCATTGGGTTCACTAAATTTAGAACTGATTAGTTCAGCAGGAAAACATGGAAATTAGTTATAACACCACCTTATGCAACTTTGACCTTTACTTTTCTACATAGCATTATAACTTTCAGGTGTAAGTAGTGGTAAAAGTAGTGGTTATATTCTAATTCCTCATCTTGAATGACGTTAAAGAACAATTTTTGCTCAGTATTCCTCCAGGAGTTTGCTCCACTTGCGAACCACTTGAGCAGGGCCAGGTACCCCACAGGAATGCATTTAAGTAGCACTTCCACTCCAACAGCCTCAAACCACAGAGGGATCTGGAGCTCCTCAAAGTCCCACCACAGCCCTGTCCTGCCAGAGCAGAGGTAGAGGGGACACAGCCCCAGCTAGACCTGGCAGGGCAAGTTTGTGTTTTCTCTAAACCAGGCTGTGCACCAGGTGCACAGCAACTGCTCCCTGCCCTGGCAGTGTTCCCCCACACACAATAGGTCTGGGCCACCTCTTCCACCTCCTCTGTCCCTAAGAATCACGCTGCAAACCACCTGAGTCCGCCAGCCCATTCGAGGCCTTCCATGAGCTGCCTCTCTGACAGAAGATGGGCTGCTCTGCTTTCAGAAAAGCAGCAGTTTTTACTCACAAACTGGAGATGCACACAGACTGTTCAAAACAAGACCAGTGACTTCATATCCTGATGACTAAGAAAAGATTCGCCTGTTTCTTCCTCACCTTACCTGCTGCATTAGCCAAAAATAATAAAGCTAAGCCCCCGGAGTTCAATCTGTGCACGCAGGCAGCTCCACTCACCCTGCACCTTACCTGACCGCTGCTCCTTCTGCGTCCCAGCAATGCTGTCCCACCATTCATGAGCCAGAAGCTGGATTCAGAACAGTACCGAGCTTACAAGGAAGTCTTCAGCCAGTATTAAGAGGCTTTATGGCGAGGCTGATGTCAACTGAGAGCAAACAAGTGCAGTGAGCACGTTAGAACTCTACAGGAAGGTTTTACTTCCTCGTTTGGCTGGCGGAGCTCTCATTTAACTGCACAGGTTGATGAACTTTCACTTTGGTTTTCAAAGGGAAAAGAAAAAAAAGAGAGAAAAAGAAGAGGGGACTCCCAGCACACCTCGGATCTGTGACAGGCAAATGTCAGTCAGACCCACTCTGGCAGGAGTCCACAGCAGTAGGCAATGAGAAAAGAAGATATGAGTTCTGGGGCAAGTGAAGATTTTCCCACCAGGGATGCTCTCCCGGTTATTTCAGGCTCATTCCCGGCATCGGGCACATTTCTGACCCTCAGGAATGCATGAAAAAAATATTTAAAAACCAACATTTTAGATAGCACCTGATAGTGCAAATCCTCATTCAAGCACCTCCACACCTGAGGGACCCTGCGCTGGGAGACTGCAGCAGAATAGCAAAAACCAGACAAACCCACCTATTTGCCTCCATCAAAAGACCGCTTCAGAGACATGCAGCCTGTCCACAGCAAAGACAGACAAAGACCTTCCCGATAGAAAGCTGTGGTTTTCTTTACTTGTTCCTTACCTTGCTGGAAACGAATATGCCCCAAATACACTTTAAGGCAGCAGGAAGTGTTGGGGACTCAGCAGGGGCTAACCTCTGGGACCATTTGGATACTGCAGACAGGTCTGCCCGCAACTCTGCTCCTCTGTGGAAGGAGAGCACCTCTGCCGCTGCTGCAAGGTGACACATCGCAGCTGGACTGCCTCTTCCCAGCCAGAAATACATGCATACTTCGTGGGAGAAAGCTGGGTGTCCAAACACTTTTGCAGTGGCATCCTCTTTATTCCAAAGAACGACTGATGATGGGCAAGCCTTGCCACCACTTTTCAGCTCTTTCCAGTCATGGTTATGTCTTTGCATCGAACCCAGGCTTGCCAGAACTCCCTGGGACCCTTCTGCAGCACCAGGCAGTCATAGGATGGAAAGGCAGCGCAATGCCCCCTCTATCCTGCCTCTGGCACAGAACTTCCTCTGATCCACAAAGGCCTGGCCGGGGGGTCAGTGGCTACAGAAACAGGAAAGTGTTCCTAAGGTCACAACTAAAGAAACAGGTTGGCTTTCTGCTACTGGAACAGCTGCTATACAAGCAGAACACCCAGAGCCTTTGACTCTTCTTTGCTCCATTTAAACTTGCAGAACACCACGCACCTCATCACAAGACTGCCACAAGGCAGTAATACTGGAAAGGAAAGAGAAATTTGCTGTGTTATTTATAACCAAGGAAAGTGACAGAGCAAAGCATATGACATTTCATAGTATTGTTTTAACTCCTACTTCTCAGTAACAAGGGTTTTTTTACTACATAAATAAGAACAAACTGTAGCTTATAAAAAGAAATGAGAAGGAAATCATATAGGAGAATTTTGCACTCGTCTTTCATTTGTAAGACATGACTAAATCTGTTGCTGTAAAAAGCCATGAGCAAAAGACTTCAACATCATTCAGATCACAGCCAGGAAGACCCTTACCCAATTCCTGAAATCTGTTAAAAGCCTTTTCAATAACTGAGAGACAGAGGACCATGAGAAACAAAGGAGCATATTTAATTTCTCAGATGATCTCAAAACCTTTCTGTCATCGCACAGCTATACATCGGAGACCCCAGGGCTGTGGTTTCAGTGGGCTGGGTTTCCTGGGGTAAAGGTAATTTTCCTCATAGTAGCTGGTATGGGGCTGTGTTTTGGATTTGTGCTGAAGTAACACAGGGATGTTTTCATTACTGCTGAGCAGAGCTCACACAGAGCCGAGGCCTCTTCTGCCTTCTCACCACCCCAGCAATGAGGAGGCTGGGGTTGCACAAGAAGCTGGGAGGACACAAAGCCAGGACAGCTGACCCCAACTGACCAAAAAGATGTCCCAGACCACATGGTGTCATGCTCAGCATAGAAAGCTAGGAGAAGGAAGGAAGGGGGAGATGTTCAGTGATGGCATCTGTCCTCCCAAGTAACCATTACTTGTGATGTTGCCCTGCTGTCCTGGAGATGGCTGAACACCTACCTGATGATGGGTAGTGGTGAATGAATTCCTTGGTTTGCTTTGCTTGTGTGTGCAGCTTTTGCTTTACCTATCAAATTGTCGTTACCTCAACCCATGAGTTTTCTCGCTGTTACTCTTCTGATTCTCTCCCCATCCCACAGGGTGGGAGAGAGGAAGTGGGTGTGTGGGGCTTAGTTTCCAACTGAGGTGGAACCACAATGGTTCTTTTTGGTGCCAACAAGGGGCCCAAAGGGCTCGAGATTAAAACGGATTTGATTGGAATGTGCTAGATTGAATTTATAGCTGTTACTGCTGTTGAGCTATTAATGGACAGGCTCCTGTGCTTGCCATAGGGCTTCCTTGCCCCACTGTATCTTAGAGTCTAGTGCTCTTTCGTGGCTGCTCTTTGCTTTCACCCGTCGCTGCACTGCTGTGCTGCTGTGTTTGGGAACATTCTGACAGCAGCAATGGTGATGCTCCTGGGCTGGTGGATGTTGCAGCTCCTGGAGGCTATACAGAGGACCAAGCACAACTTTCATGAAAGCTCCCTGTGCAAAACCAGTTTCCTTAGGGTGTTAAGACTTTCATTCGGAAAAAAACAAGCTCTCAAAGCTGGCAGTGTGGAACACCACAGGTGTTTTGGTCTACACACCCCAGTGAGTATTTGCTTTGCTAGAGGAAACAGTCATTTATTGCATCAGCACTGAGAAAACCATTATTACTGTCTTCCTCATTGGAAAATGTTGCTGGGAAAATCAAACAAGTATGGATGGCTGTAATGCAGTGAAAAATCTTTTGCCCCTAACCAGCAGGAAATAGTCGGGAGAAAGCAAGTGTTCAATCAAGTGTAGATCTATTGCCAGGGATATTTTAAATACTTCCTGGAACTAATACATTCCCATCCCGCCTCAGGCAAAAATATCTCCCTTCTGCCTTCAGCACAGCCTGGCTCAGACCCTCAAGCCGTACTCCTGCAATTCAAACTCCTGGCTTGCTAAGAACAACAAGGCTCGCAATTTTAAATGTGATTTTTACACACTATTAGGCAATGTCTAGATGTTTTCTGCCAGGGAAATTCTCTCCCTGTTGGAAACACTGGAAATTGACTTGGAGACAGGTGCTGATCCCTAAAATTTACATCCCAAACTTAACTCAAGGTCCTGCTGGATCGGTTATTGATGGGCAGCCCTGAACTCAGGCTAGTAAAGAGCCAGTATCTTTAGAAGAGGTATTTTTACATGCTTGCCAAAATGACCATCTTTTCTCCCTCTCTGAAACCATGCCACAGTAGTGAGCACTCCATCTCACCGCAGAACAGGGAGAACAGAGAACTGATTTCGATAACACAGTCAATGGCAACTTCTTTTACTTCTTGGAAAATGACAATCCCATTTTAAGATCCGAGGTAGCAGGATCCCAGTTTGGTTTTGCCTAAAATATCTACTTTTCTCCTACCTTCTATAAAAAAGGATACTGCTACACTCAAGTGCTTTCCACTTGGCTCATAATAAAAAGTACCTTTTGTAGTCAGAAAGTCCCAAACAAGTTTCAAGTTCAAAAGTTCACTGCTGTTCAGCTTAAGATTTCAGAAAGCTCTTGGAACTGTCTTTCAGCTTCAATGATTTATCATATGCTTGGGAGGCCTAAACCTCAATACAGTTTGCTGATGCCTTTTAACACAAGCTACTGCGTTTAACCAAGATGATACTGACTCACTCACCAAAAAAAAGCACATTCTATCAGTAACCAGCCCAAACATTTTCCACAAGAACAGCGCCCTGTAGCAGGTATTTACATGAATCTCACTGTAATTTAACATTTTTTCAAATTGCTTATGCTACACCTATGTATGATTGATAGGAAAGCTATTATCCACGCTCTAGGAAGTGTACAAACCCCATAATCCTGTTGTCAATAACATACAAGTTTTATGTGAAAAAAAATCACATAGGAGGGCAAGATGATCTTAAGGTCTTTTCCAACCCTAACTATTCTATGATTCTATGAACAAAGAGCAGCAAAAGATTCAGAAATACTTGTGAATGTCTTGAAAATTTTGAATTTAACTTCTTAAATGTGCAATCAATATGCTTGTCCAAATAACTGGTATGGGGGGAGCTTCATTTTGTTGTTGTTATTTGGGTCATTGGTCTGGGGGCTTTTTAACAAGTGGAAGGTAGCAGGTACAGCTTTACCTACAGAGTAAAACTTCTTGGCAGCCTAGAACCCAGGACACATGGCATGGTTTGCCATAAGCGCACTCATATTCTTTGAGAAGCCATTAGCAAGAAGGCCAACAGCCATCAGGCAGAATACCCACCAGGATGAATGCAGGTTTATATTGAATAGTTTTTTGATAACTACTTACTGTGTCATTCATCCTGGAATAACAACCACTTATCCTTTACAATCCTTATGCTACTTCTACTGACTTGTGTGATACCCATGAGATTAAAGAGAAATCCCTGTTGAAACACCCTAGCTTCTCTCACTTGCCTTTAGGACCAGAACCCTTTTATATCACGGTTCTGATCAAGTTCACCTCAAGTCTAGAGACAGCTGCAGAGAACTAAAGGAACTGCAAGGCATGACTACAAAATAGGCCTCCAGCTTCCTCTTATCCACACAATAAAACAGTTAACAGAGTCTACATCATATTTTTATGTTGTTAAAAATAAGGGAATCCAACAGAAAACTCTAAGGAGCTATAAGCCTTTAAACACTGAACAGAGAGCCTAAAGCATGAAGGCCTCTTCATGAAACCTCTTCAAGGCCTCTTTCAAACAGGCCTCAGCTAAGTCAAAGTGAAGCAGCTGATGCTTCTTGCTTCAACATTTTCAATGTTACTCTCAATATTTTACAGGAAGATGGAGTTTTTTGTTCTGTTTTGGTTTTTACCACCACAAGCATCAGAGGTCAATACTGAAACTGTGATTGGAGTTAGCATTGACAAAATGGAAACAAGGATAGGGAAGTGCAAACTCTCATTAGAATAAAACAAGTCAGGTCCCCAGCTCCCAGACAGTAAGAAGCCTTGTGCACTCCAACTCCTCTGGCAGGACAGGAAGAGCAGGAAATGTTTGTGGTTTTGGCTGACCATACAGGTCACCTGTATTACTTTCTGAAGAACCACATGTACACAGCCATAACTTCCGCTGACCGTAGCAGTAAATCCCATCTAACCCATAGTGCTCCACCATCCATGTGTGTACCAGGTGAACTGTAATCCCTCCACAGTGTTAGCAGAGTAGCCCAGAAATGCAGAGTTAGGTGGCAGTAGCTAACATTAAGTAGTTGCCTCCAAAGAGGGAGCTTTATGTGTCATTTAATCACCTATTAATATCACTCAATTTTTGAACATCTACATTTTGAAAGTTTCATTTCAAAAATATAAACAGGCAATTTTGTCCATCTGAAGGTACTGCATATTTAAAAGCACTATGGCATACTGGAAATCAGAAACTTGAAACACTTTGCATAGATTTAATTTTTAACACTTCATTCTGACGATTTTTTGGTTGCCAATGCACATTGACTTATTACTTCTATATACTCATCATATAAACTTCTACTTCTTATACATTTATCTGTTACAAGAAATAAAAAGCCATTTCTGCTGCAGAAAAACCAGCACATTCACCTGAAATAGGGTGCTTGCTTCTAAACATCAAGAAGTTCTGTACGTCACACAGGTGACGTACAGAGACTAGCTGAAGTTAAGAGTCTGCTGAAACTCTTCAAGCTGTTAAGTCACTTTTACCATCTCTCCAATGAAAGGATCTCTTGTGTTCATCAAGAATCCCATTTTTTCTCAGAGTGGAACCTTTTTTTCTATGTTAAGAACACAGTTACTTTACTATCTCCACATCCTTGTTGAATTTGCCAGTATTTTTTTCATGTTAAAACCATGCTGTGGAAAGGAACTGAGGACAGTATGAGACAGTGCAAACCTTGTTTCTTCAACAAAGCAGGCTGGAAGCAGGAAGAGCTAGACAAAATCTACCGCCTCAGCAGCACCACCCCAGATGCATCATACCATTGCCTAGTGCAGTCCTTCGGAAGTCTTCCTATCCCCAGACTGAAGGCAGAAACCTTTCAGAGAAACATACTCCCAAAAACAGGCTTCTCACTTATTCCTCCTCTGGGGCAGCAGGCCCCGCACTCTTGCTCAGCCTCTGCAAGGATGGCACAGGCCCCTGCAAGTCACCAATGGCTCAGGAAGCTTTTGTCAGGAGACAGTTACAGAAACTCTTGATTTCCAGTTCCATGCTTTGAAGCAGACGAAAGTTAGAGATTCAGCAAAAGGCAGCTTCTAAGCCAAATAAACTTAAGTCTTTAACAAAGCAAAGACAGGGTAGAGGCTGGTGGAAAGTACATTCCTGTATACACCACCTTCAGCATCCCTGCTTGGCCTGGGTCTGGATATTCTAGGCATCTAGCCTGGCCTACTTTGTCAGAATCTTTTGCCACGGTGTAAAGAGCTGCTTTTGTACCTTTAGTACCAGTCTTCTCACAAAAGCATCTCAATCAGAAGTTCACTTTCTGCATACAGTCCATTCAAATGCTGTAGCCAGGCACAACTACCAGCCTGCCAGGGCAGAGTAATGTGCAGCAACTCACTGCCTTGAATTTTAGATTTAGTCTTTGTCCTGCAGATCACGTTCCAGTAATAGGTATCAAGCTATAAAATCTTATTACAGACACTACAGCAAAGAATAGGGTAAAAAAACACAATTACAAAAGGAAAACGTTAAGTTTATTCATCAAAGCAGGCTGCCTCTGAGCCATCACACATTGGGAAGGAAAGACAACTACTATTCCCAACATGTCTCCTCCCCTTCTAACAATACAAATCTCTCCTGTCCTGGAGAGGAAAAGGAGGACATGCATTTTCTTAAACTGTATGCATACTGGCTAACACTGTTTAAATGGTGGGGAGAAAATCAGACATTTAAGAGTCTGCCAACTTTCACTAAGACCCAAGCTCTGATAACACCACTTGTGTTCCTCTGTAGATTAGGAGTTATTAACTGACTTACCTCTGCCACAAAACCTGAAAATTAATCCCATCTAGGTTTGGCTAATACAATGCAGGTTACACATTCTGCTTTTCTGCTAACTCTGCTAATGACTATTTTCTTTCTTACCTTCCTCCCCCTAACCTGCCTGACATCATAGCAGCTGGATCCCCCTGACATTGCAGAGTCCAGATCTTTAACAGTGACTACAGATGGACAAGTATGAAGTGAATTTCAGTTCTAAGAGGCATCCTCCAGCAACGCCATACGGCCAAGTGACCTGCAAACACATAAGTAAGTAAGTGCAATTGCCTTACCATGGTGCGGCAATACCACGGCCCCTGCAACAGGAGGGCAGTACTTCAGTGCCTTTAACCACTGCTACACAGTAGCATCAGCAAACATTGCTGATGGGACTAAACCATCTAGAAGCACATACTTTTAAAGGAAGGAAATAAGGAGCATTGAGTACAAATGGTACCTGCCCACCTTTTGGAAGGAGGGTGTACAGCACATTTCTGCCTCCTCAGGTCTTCTATCGCACTCACTACCATAGCATCTGAAAGTGCTGAAAGGTAAATACAACCTCCTTGTAGAAAGAAGGTATGTCCTGCACATCTCTTCACAGGGGAGAAGGGTAATTAACTTGTTAGTGCATGCTTATGTTTCCCAAAAGCTTTAGACAACATTCTTTATTGGAAACTCAAACCATTACACTAACATGAAATACTTTATTGAAACCACCTTTTTGGCATCAAGGCTTACTCTGACATAGAATTGTAAGGCCAAGCTGCCAACAGAAGGCAACTGCTTTTATCCAGTAAGTGCACATCCATTTAAGAGAATGTTGGGAATACTGGAAGGAAGCACATTTTAGTTCCCTCTCTCTTTTCCTTATCCTTCATCTGTACTTGGACCTCTCTTTGTCTTTTGATTTCTTAGGACTTCTGCTTCTGTCTGCTTTTTTGTCCCAGTCTCTTACTCGGAAGTCATCTCTGTATTTGTCTTTTTGTTTGCTGTAAGGATAGTCTCTCTCTTGAGATCGGCTACGACTCCGATGCCTGTCTTTCTTCTCACTCTTCATCTTCTCTTTGCAGCGTTCTCCTTCATGCTTTCGATCAGAATCCTGTTAAAGGAATTAGATAGATATGCAAGTTATAGACAAAAGGGGTAAATACAGAAAGGCATGAAGAGAACTAGAAGTCAGGCAAAGTTGGTTCCTTAGCTAAGGCTGGTACGTTCTTGAAATACATTCACATCCATGACGTGAAAAGATAACACATAAAAAACCCCACTGTAACTATATGAAGATAGATCTACAGCTTTTGCCAGCATTTATGGAAAAAAACATGGCTGCTAGGCATACTGCTACTTGTATTTCCTAAGGAGCTTTAGTAAAAACTGGTTATACCAGAGGTTCAACTCAGATGGATATTACCAAACTCTTCATAAGCATCACACAAGCTTCTAAGCTAGATTTGGATTGTGATTTCTTATCTAAGCAATGCAAGTATTTCAATCATAGGTTTTGGTTCAAGCCTCACAGGCATTCCAGCACTATGAAGATGCAGAACACTTTCTAAGACCACCTGTAATAATCCTTAATGGCCTAAATTCTAGGCCTCAGAAAAATGAACACCACCATCACAGAGACCCACTACCCATGCATGTTGTCACCAAGAATATTGACTGGGTGGCTCAGCGCAAAGAATGTATTTGCTCCAGAGAGAAATTAAGTTTATTTAACAAAGGGGGAATGGCTGTCAGTAGGACACCTGCTTTTCGTGTTGCCCTAGGCAGACAGTATGAAACCAGTGTACTAGTGAATGAATGATGGCCCAATTACTCAGATTGTGAAACATCACACTAACAAGATTATGGCAATATGCTAAAATGACTGTGTGGAGACACCAACACCCCTACAGGCCACAGCATCATAGCAGTTTTAAAAGTAAAATGATAAGGACCACTTAGAAAGTTGCCATTTCATTTCAAGGAACTCTAAAGGATTTTTTAATATACAACACAGAGTTTTGACATGTGAACTAACATTTCAAGTGGTACTAAAAACTAGTTTGCTATTATTATTCAACCAAGATACACAGGGAAACACAAGAGGGAGCTTCAGAATCCTGAGGAAAAATACGTATACAACTTGCTATTAAGGAAGTGGCAGGTACTTCTGTTTTGAAGGCACAATCACCTGGAAGTTTGGTCTCAGGTGACTGCATCAGGGCAGATACTGTTTTATGGGATTTTAATAACAGCAGTGTTAAACACAGATTGGTATGAACTATGAAAACTGTCTGCACTAAATAATACAATATTTGTTTCTTCATTTCAGATACAACTTTCATTTTTGTGAATACGCACTCTTGACAGCAGCGCTCACAACTGTATGGCTAAATCCTGTACTGCATGTACAGACAAGCTAACTTACTTAGAAGAATAGCAAAAAACTCAACTTCAAGCAGAGCTTTTATCCAGGAAGACAGTGACCAGGATGGTTCCCAGAGCAAACACTACCTCTTAGAATTGCACAGATAATGCTGAAATACCACAGTTACAAGGAGCAACATAACCTGCCTAGATCAACACACACATCACTAATCACAGATTTCATCCTTATCAACACAACCAAGAATTTCTACTACTGCTGGGCACTGCTTGCACTGGGTTTGGTGCACTGTTGCCTTCTAGATAGTTTGCTGCTGAAGCTTCCTCCCAGCACATGGGAGAAACAGGAGAAGAGCATAACAGGACCCAGCTGGAAAACCTAGCAAGTCAACCTGCAGACAGGCTACTGGCCAAGTCAGAGCAGGGAATGGGCTAGTGAAGACTTGAAAGTAAAGACAAATAGCCCATGTTGAATGCCATACAAAACGGCAACTTGCTGGAAGGTTTAAAAAAAGTCATATGAGCATGGAGCCAGCTAAGCACAATGACCTTCACAGAAACATTTAAGGTACAGGTGTTCAGGGCAAGTCTGAAAGTGCCACAAGAAGATCAACACAGTAGGTAGTATGACCACAGTGTAAATTAAAAGGAGGCAGTAATTTGAATTAGTAGAATGAATTGCATCTTAGTCCCTGCCCCAATCAGTTAATTTTCCCCTTAAATATGATTTTACCCTTTTGGAGTCTTTGGCACAGAAAAAAACCAATGTTTTTAACACTCAAAGTTACTAAAAATAACAGTATTTTGAAATCAAACCCTTTATGCCCTGTCCAAGTCAGGAAAATGCTGGTTTGCCATTGGCAGAGGAAGAAGAAGATTCCTGCTTAAAAACAGGCTCTCTCTTCCTGCTGAAGTTCAGATTTCTCAATCCAAGATCACAGCCTCTTATCAGTCAATGAGTAAGTTATGATCACTCCAAACCTTAACCCAGCACTGGGCTGGTGAACACACACAAGGAAGGAAATATTAAAAGAGGGAAAGATACTTCTCTGGAAGTTCATAGCTACTTAGTCAAAAGCAGTAACTTGTCAAAAAGTACCTGCAGGTAAATCAGCTAGAAATGCCATGACCACAAAAGTAGAATGAATATGCCACCTCTACACACATTAAACACACAAGTTTAAAGATTAAAAGGAGCAAAGAAATAGAGACAGCCTTTTCAGGAGGCAGATTTTGATCAAACTTGACACTAAATAGGACGAGTGTCCAGTAAGTAGTAAGAGCCAGGAACTGAAACCAGAAAAATCACTATCTCTGGCAAAACCATGCACTACAGAAACCTGAAAAATCCACTGGACTGTTATCCAGTTCCAGTTATCCAAAAAATAAAAAGATCCAAGGAACCAAAAAACACAGAGAAAACTGGAAAGGGAACAAAGTCATAATACAGATCACAAGGAGAAGCACGCCCTGTATTCAAAAACCTCTACCAAATCCTATTCACAAATCTACAGGTAGTCGAGCCTCCTGCTCCAGACCCACAATCTGTTTGTTACCTTCCAAAAAGAAGCCACAACACCCTACCTCGTCTACCCTCTGGAATCAAGTCAAACAGCACAAGATTCAAAAATATATTCTTAAAACATCAATACACAGGCTGAAGATTCAGGAAACAGTTGGCAGACTAAAAAAAAGAAGATGAGTCAAAATATACAAAATAAAAAAAAAAAAGCAAACCAAAACAGCAAGAGAACAGAAAAACCACTCAACATCATGGAAACTATTCAGAAAATAAATCCCCTTCAAGTCATAGCTGGAGCTGGTGGCATGAACTGCACTTTCAGTTGCCAGAATTTCCCACTTGTAAGGCCCTGTTCTCTGTTAATTACAATCTCTGCCACACAAGGGGCTTAAGGTGGCAGTTTATATATGAAAGCATGACTACTGTGGTTTCTGGCCAATCAGTTGCAGAAGGTCTGCTGTTGTTTCATTTTAACGGTCTTATCTCAAATATATTCCAATATGCCTAAAATGGGGTTACAGGAAAATGTCCTGTTTGCCTATATAAAAATGCTGCCACTCATCAAAGAACTTTCCATACCGTTATACTTTGTGCTGGCCTCAGTTATTCACACTGAACATACTCTGCCTCAAGAACATGCTTCCTCCTCATGGTCTTGCATCAGTTCCCCAGATTATGCCCAAAATTAGAAGTAAAATTTAAAAAAATAAAATTTACATTTCATGTATGCTAAACAGGTGTCCCGGGTTCAGCAGTAGCAGTCATTTTTCTCCTTCTTAGTAGCTGGTGCAGTGCTGTGTTTCTGACTTTCAGCCTGGGAACAGCGCTGGTAACACTGATGTTTTTAGCTACTGCTCAGTAATGTTTACACTAACCAAAGACTTTCTGAGCCTCATGCTCTGCCAGGGAGGAGGGGAAGCCGGGAGGAAGCATAGACAGGACACCTGACCCAAACTAGCCAAAGAGGTATTCCATACCACAGTAAGTCATGCCCAGGATGTAAGCTGGGAGTTACCCGGAAGGACTAGATCACTGCTTGGTGAGGCTGGGTGGTAAGCAGTTATATTCTCTTCCCTTGTTATTTCCCTTGTAACTATTACTATTGGTGGCAGCAGCAGTGGTTTGTGTTATACCTTAGTTACTGGACTGTTCTTATCTCAACCCGTGGGAGTTGCATTCTTTCGATTCTCCTCCCCATCCCTCCAGGGTGGGGGGGGGGGCAAGGGAGGGGAGTGAGAGAGAGACTGTATGGTTTCCTGAGTTATGGCTGGGCTTAAACCACAACAACAGGATTTGTCAGCTAACCTGCTTGCAGATTTAATCTGGAGAGGGTCATGCCCAAAGCACTTACTGAATCGCTAAATGAGTACATACTGCTCAGTATGTACATACTATACAGTACACACTAACGGGAATATTCAAGTGCAGATACAAAGAAAAATTAAGTTCTTCCCAGAAATTAATATTCACAGCTCCACGAGGGAACTATGTAGCTTGCCAATGGAGAATAGAAGTAAGCATCCACCTGTGATTTTGGATGTAAGAAGGCTCAGCTATGTACACCAAAATGGGTAAAGATAAGCAACAGAGAGGAAAGAAGTAGGAAAGAAGATGACACCAGAATACAGCAGCAGCAGACCCAGGAACAAACCACAATAGGAGCAGATGACTACATCACAAAAAGATATACAGAGACACTGAAGAGATCAGAGTAAAGCACAAGAACATACTCTCTTCTAGAACCTGGAAGTAGCACCAGGAATCCCTCTTGTCTTTGTATTTCTGTGCTATGAAATCCACTGCTAACGTGCCCCACAGTCCCCTTGTAATAATTACAACAGAAGTTAACAGCCTACTGCTGCCAGTACTTGCTGTACCACCTGCAGGGGTGGAGACACCTCAATGACTTTAAAATATTCTCTGCTGGTAATTCATAACCAGCCATTTCCAGACATGTAATTTCTGAACCATCAAGAACAAAGATTACTTCCAGAAATATCTGTTTCCAGAATGTTAAAACCACAGTGTCTATTAGCCAAAACAATGGGAGGAAGTCTAAACCAACATTAGCCCATACCTCTTCTATGTGTATGCTCCAATCGAGACTTTAATTATCTGAACAGGTCCCTCCCTTCCACCCAAAGGATCCCAACAGAATTAGTACGCAAACAGCGACAAAAAGACTGGTACCATGAATGAGCAATAGGGCTCACTGGTGGCACTGAAAAAATGTAATTGCTAATGTTCATGAGAAAAGTTATTTTTAGCATCACAGCAAGAAGTGATGCAATGGGACAACAGAACCAAGTATGCTCTCTGTACGCAGCAATTAAAGCAGCACTCAAACCTCATGCCAGGACAGTGGCTTTATTTAATGCGACTGGAACCTTATCACTTTCTGCAAAGTTACTAGAAGACAGCTTTGCTCTCACTCATGAAGCTTGCATTTTTAAAATACTGGGGTTTGTTTTGTTTTTCAGTTTAGCACAATTCTCCCTAATGCTCACTCTTCAGTGGGGGTTAACCCTCCAATTCATCATTGCAGACATCATTTCCATGAAACATCAACATCTTTACTATCCTGAGCTCACAGGAAATGTGAGAATGCTGACCTGATAGGCTGCAGGGGAACCAGTGAATGACGAAACTACTGTCTTATGATGATGTTCTCCATAGCCCCAGCCCCCTAGCACCACGTGTTCACAAAGCACAGATGTGAGCACACCCACATACAAATTTTACGCAAATGCTTCCAAAACAGTTAAGAAAAAATAAAAAAAGATAATGTAAAGAGATTGTGTTTCTGATTCCATGTGGGAAAAAGGCAACACACTAGTCTGGCAGGAAAATGAGGAATAGTTTGCGTTCGTGAAAGATGATTAACTACTGGGAATATGCAAACAGGTTCAAAGTGCTATAGAGCTCCTACTTTATGAGAGGCTACACTGCCTCTTCAGGATGTTTTGGCAAAAAGCCTTCAGACATGCCAAAGCTTCAAAAGCCCGGGAAGATCTGGAAAGCCTCTTTCATAATCAGACACTAACATCAGCCTTCTGTATGTTTACAACTGGTGTATTTTTTGGGACTTTGCACGCCATGTGCTTCTCTTACTAAGAGAACAACAAACAGATATAAAGTTAATGCATGAAGAGGTAAGTACCTTAGATTTTTTGGTCCTCCTGTCCTCCTCTTCGTCTTCAGAGTGGTGGTGCTTTTTCTTCTTTTGTTTTCTAGCTGAGTACGACTGACTTGTTTGAGACTCTTCTATATCCTCATCCAGCACAAGGTCATACTTGGCACTGATGGTGCTGGTTAAGGACAGATCTATTACTTAACAGCAGTAAATAGCAGAACATAAAAGCTCATGAAGCAAGCAAATCCCTGTTTATCAGACCAGGTTTTACCAAGACTTGACACATATTTCAGTCAGAACACGACTGTACACACTGACAAAAAATACAGCTGTGCTAAAATGACTGAATTCTGTCCTGTTGAACACTACAGTCAGATCCCAATTCTTTCTCTTCTGCCTGTGGATATCTGAACAAGCTACTGTCTTTTTTTCTCTCATGCTTACCACAACCGAATTATATCGACAGTGCATGTTTTAGTTACTACTGTGGTATTGTTTTGGATGCTGCAAGTCTCCTCTGAAACTACTTAGAACTCTGTTATGCCTATGTCACTCCACAGACTGGGGACATGATTTACCTGCACGAACACAGAAGTGAAACAGCACATTCCGATTTGACTGAATTCATCGAAGTCATCAAATGAAAAAAGCAAAATGGTTAATTCCATCTCGAACACCAAATTGACAAGCTTTAAGAGTAAGTCTTTTCCAGGCTGTTTTCATAAACTACCTAGTTTAAAAAATACCTTTGGCCAGAAAAGGATACTCCTGCTTTGGTTTTACCTTCTCTTTCAGAGCAAGGTTTGAAGGCTTTGAAGGTCGGTCACGTTCCTTTTCATACTCTCTGAAATCATCCTTGGTATACTGCCCACCTATCCACAGGAAAATATATTCAAGTCACTCCAACTAGAAAAACAATCGAGACCCATACCTATCATTAGGCTCTGCATATGAATTAAAGGCTCTTCATAACCACACAGTTCCAGAAACAACACCGGCATCTGGGTAACACAGTAGAAGAGAGTGGGACGCATTGTTATTTTCTGTCCTTCTCTTGCTTGCAGATCCCATTAAACAACATATGTTTTCTTCTCACTCATGACCAGTGGAGACAACACATGAACATGACCACAAAACAGGATGCAGCAACTGGTTTCGTCCCATTTTGATGTCACACTACTTAAAATTCTGTTACCATGAAAGCCCACAGACTGTTCTCACTATTAAATGACTTTCTGCTCTGTGCTGCACAAAACCAGAAACCTCCAAGATGGCTTACAGCATAAGAATTCAAATGGGAAACAATAAAAAGAAAATGTCATGTCTTGATTCAAACAGGGGCGTAACAGATTTTGTTTTCTATCCATTCACTTGAAAAGTGCCAGCTCACACAGAGATTATTAAACTATTCTACAGCAACATACTGCCATCTCACGGTTATACTTAAAACTGCAATATTATCTGGCTAGGTCAGAAATAGCTATTGCAAGCGGAAGGACAATGCTTCCTCCCATGTCATTTTTGGAGTACCATACAGGCACAGCAAGATGACAATATAGTTAAGTTTCCCAATATTTAGGGCATTTTATACCTGTTACCTAGATGTAGAAAAGTTTTCCATGCAGTCAGTTAGTACAGGACGCACTGTAGAGTATGGTATAGATTACAAAGTCATCCTAGCTCTATGCAAGAGAAGTTCCAGTACCAAAGTGCCCATGACCAGTCCCCCAGGCTGGACAAATGATACGCAAACAACTGAGGGCTGACAGCATTTTTAGGCAAAGACACACAAGAACTTCACCACTGCAGTACACAGTCATCTCTCCAAGAACAGTGTTCTCCTCACTTCCCAAGAGCCAAGTAACCATTGTAATCACCTCTCCCACCATCTTTTTCCTCCCAAAACTTCCTCAAATATCTGAAATTGGGTTTTTATAACATACAGCCTGCTACAGACCTACAGGGGAAATCCCTGACCTGAATACTGACTTTTTCTTGTGTACACCGAAGTGTCATACAGTGAATAAAGAAACTAGAAAGTAACAATATACTGTTGTATTATTTTGCTAGGAAGTAATATCAAAACACACCCCTTTTAAAGCTTGAGCAGAACAAATGATTTAGTGGCAAAAATACATCTGATACAAAGGTAATCCATGGCAATGCATGTTAATGTGACAGTAGTAAACCCTTCTACTCTTTCTTACGGAACAAGCAAAGAACGAGCAACTCTGTTCCTCTCTTTATTACAGTACAATGAAGATTTATATTCCTGAAGATGAGCTGATTTAAACTTGTAACAACTGCTTCACTTTTGTATAATACTTAAAGAGTTTAGAAGTCATGGCATATCAAGTTATGAGGGCCAAAGAATCCCAAGTGTACCTACCTTTTCCCTTCCACTTTATCTTTGCAACAGACTGGCTAAAATCCACATGTATTCGTCTGTCATCTATCAGCACATTGTCCATTTTGAAGTAGGCTTTCTCACAGTCTTCCTCCTGATATTAATGTTTCCAGAAAACTTTGAGTCATGATTATTTCACAGGCATATTTACTGAGGAGCTTAAACACAAATCCAACTGCTCAATGGCATACATTTCTTTCTAAAAAGCACAGCAGTTCTTCCACAGCGCCTTTTCAGGAGAAGCAGTTATGCCTTGTCCAAATGTCACTTCAAACTCCAATTCTTCGGTTCAGCTCACTTTTTTTAAAATTTGCCAATCCAGCAAAGTTTGGCACATGTAATATAGTCAGAAAACTAAGGAAGAGATCAACTAGTAAAAGGTCCACTCTAAGTATATATGTAGGCTAAAGAAAAGTGAGAACGCGAGAACGCTTTTCCAGTGTTTTCTAGTATTCCTCACATAGATTAGCAGATAAAAACAAGAAGCTATGCAACACCAAGAGAACTTTCATTATCAGTCTCACTGTAAGAGCAGCATATTGATAAAAGCAAGCATCATTTACAAGCACAATATAGGACACTACTGTACAAGCTGATCTACCTTCTTTCATACACCCTCCTTTCTTGATGCAGCACACCTTCTTTTTCTCCTAGCATTCCCTTCTTTAACTCTTCAAAGTCCCAGTATGCTCTGGGGAAAAAAGGGACCTGCTCCCCTCTCACTGGTTTCAAGACAACCTGAGAACAACACATTTGTATTGCTCAGTTGAACAGAGAAAGACTCATGTATTTGCCTCGTTTAGGACCTACAACTTCCATAAGTAGATCAGCATGAGAAAATATTAGCTACCCCACACTTGACCGAAACTGAACTTTTATAAAGCAGAATCTACAGATAGCATACCTGAAAAAACATACCTTTTCAAACTCAATGAAAGCATAACAGAGAGATTCACCAGTTTTCCAGTCTCTAATCACTTCACAGCTGAAAAATGGATAAGAAATTAAAATGTCAATGCTGTTGGAGCAAAAGACATAGGATAGGCAAGCACTGCTTAAAAGGGAGAGTAGCAAACGAAACAAAACAAAAACCAAAACCAAACAAGCACCAAAAAAAAAACCCAAAACCAAACCAAAACAATAAAATCCACAAAAATCCCTAACACAAACCAAACCAACCATGAAACCCCTTGAAGGTATCAAAACACTGGATTCTGAGCCCCCTACTGATGTGGGGGTACCTGCACAGAAAACAATCCATGTAACATCACTTGAGTAATTATTGCACTTAACTCACAAGTGGTTAACATGAGGTACTGAACTAAGGATGAATTTCTGATTAATAAAACAAAACCTATCTTCCACCATTACTGTTCATTATTTATTTTTTGCATTAATTTTGTATTAATGCATGACAAGAAGATTCACATTCTGTTTTTTCAATAATTTTAAGGGAAATATGAACAGATACCATGTGACAAACTTTCTCTTCTTAAAAAGCACCTCTTTAGTGGCCATCTTCTTACCAGTTAACTGAGCAAAAATAAGCCTGAAGTATTCCATCAGCAGACGCAAAAAGGGAACAAAAAAATACAGGCCTACATGCCTGTACCGCACAAACTGGTCAAAGTTCAATGCAGAACAGAGTTAGCACGCACTTGAATAAATAGGACCTACTCAGGATCATCTGAATAAATCTAAATGAATTTCTCTGAAAGAGTCAATATGCTTATGTGAGATGATGATCTATTTGATGCAGCCTTTTGAAATACCTCTGGAAATTCTAATAAGCTCCTGCACCAAAGGCTTTTGGGAAAACTAAGCAGCAATGGTGGAAGAAACATCTTTGCATCGATAAACACGTGAAAGTCCAGTAAGAGTAAACAGTTATTTCTCACTGAGAAAGTAAAAGGGTCACCAGTGGAGTTTGCTGATGATACTGAATTGTTAAAGGTGACAATGACTGAAAAAATTGCAGAAAGTTCCTAGGAGACCAAATGAAGAACAAGATAGCAAATCACGTTCAACACAGATAAATGCAACACGATGAGCGTGGAGGGGGGCAGAAATTCTAATTGTGCTTTTAAAAACAAAATAAGCTAATTGTGCATTAACTAGAAAAGGAGTTGAGAACAAAACAGAGAATACCACTCTGTCACTGTATAGCTGCAATTTCTTTAACAATTCTGGTCTCTCATCTTGGACAAAAACAAAAGAATGGAAAAAAGCTGAGAAAAGAGAAACAAGATCAGGAAAACGCCTGTACAAAGCATGAGTATTTAGACTAATACTCTTAGCAAGAAAAAAAGATGATTTCAGCACATACAACAGAGAGGTGTAGGTAAGCAAGTTTCACTGTCCATCATGTCTTTTGATACCAGTACTAAGAGGAATTAACTGAAACTACTACAAGTCAAGTTCAAAACTGAAAAAGGCAGCAGGCATGAGGAACATCTTAACAAGAAGTATATCAGATGCCAGAAATGTTTCCTGCTTTATGCTAAACCATACATACTCCAATGGAAAGAAAAATCCAGAGACTGTACCTAGCTCATGTAGCATCTGAGATAAAAACTGCTGAAAGGAGGGAGAGGAGGCAGGGCTGGGGAGAGTATCATATGCTTTCCTTGCTCGTACACTTCCCCAGGCTCTCACTTAAAACCACTGCTAGGACAGGATATTTATCTTACTAGATCTGACTTTGTATTGCTGTTGTTGTGGTCTCTATCCAAATACATGCAGTCACAGCATAAGTCTCCGGAGATGGCAGAACATTACTTAACAGCCAAACCTAAACAGATTGGCAGGAATCAACTTCAGCTTCCACACAGAAAGTTTTCTTTTTTATTCTACAATAATTACCTTTTAATGGGACCAAATCGTGAAAATATTATCTCTAAGTCTTCATCTGTGGTCACAGGATTCAGTTTACAAACAAACAGCACATTTTCTGGTGGCTTGATCTCTGCATCTGGTAAGTCTCCCACCTGTGCCATACAGAAAAAGAATTTCATCACTTCTGCCTAAAGCTCTACATTTTAGTGCCGCAAGTACAGTGGCAACACATCTTTTCCAATGATTTCAAGACAGGTTCCTGTCACAAAATGAAACATTACCTGGAAAACAGGTTATCAGCCCCACTGGGGCAGTGGCAGAACAAGAGCAGATCTCCTGCAACACTGTGGCCACATGTGGACTGACCTTGGTATTAGCCTTTGCTACAAACTATTCACCCTAAATTTGAATTCGGTAGCAGTAAAGAAGTGCGAGGGATTCACCCACCCTTCAACAGGGCCTGTGCCTTTTTTCTTTAAAAAAAAAAAAAAAAAGACAGACTTCAAAGCATCTTCACAGGTTTTGTTACTATATGGAGTTTACAACTACCAGCAGTTACTAAATATCATTTTTAAGGAAGAACATAAAGTTAATCAATGTTAAATTCAAATAATCCCACAGAAGGAAGACTGCTGTTGCATTAACAATGCAATCGCAATGCCACTGTATGTACTGGGAAGAGATTATCACTAATGAGTTCAGCTCTCTCTCACACCTGCTAATCTTTTTCAGGATTATAGATATCCAGCAGCATACTATGTATGTTATAGGTTTTTTTAATTGGGTGCATTTCTAGCAAGTTTTTATAAAGACTCCACTGGTCCACATTTAATCCTGGCTTTGAAAACAGAGTATCACCCACTTTATCAGAAAACTACCTCCAGTCCTCATGCTTAATCCTTTTCACCATACCACAGACACTACACAGATTTTGAGCCATGACATCATAACCAGATAAGCAATTTCAAGATAAACAGTACACATTCTCCTAGTCTTCATATAACATGCTCACACACAGGAATAACATTTAAAAGGTAAACGCAGAAAGATGTTGTTCACCATTTCCAGAAGAATGGCACGAGTTTTTGCTTCTTTTTCTGCCTGAACTTCTTCTATTTCATCTGCAGACCGTCCTTTCATGTCATCAATTTCTTCATCTGCTCCTATTCTGCCACTCTGAAAAATGAAGGAAAAAGCTATTTAATACCAAGCCATGGCCAAAAATTCTTTTTTACTTTCCAAATGTTACTTGGATGACCTTCTCCCTCACCCCCAACATATGAAAAATGCCTAAGGCACTCCATCTCTGCAGAACTGGGCTCTCATTCTGCTCTTTCCACTTAGATTAAAAAAAAGAGAGAGATGATGTTAGTGCTGTGTTTCAGGCACTATGTACTTTGCATGAACTTTCAGGCCCAATCACATTCATTTAGATATTCTACACTTTTTTATACTCCCACCTCATATTCAACACCTCACTTTCCCCCAAGAAGCTATCATAAACACTCACATCCAGCTGTTCCTTAGTAGGTTCTGGTGAGAGATCAGGAACAGACAAGCCAGGTGGATCTTCAAATGGATCATCTAAAATTACCGTATGGTTTATCCTTATGGAAAACAAAATCAAGATCAGCATCAGTCGCACGCAAATAAAAACTCTCTTTACCCAAAGAAGAACAAACTGGTCCCACTGATTCTCAGTTATATCCCAAACAGCCAAATATACTGTATGCTTGTTAATACCAGTACTGATGCTTTTATAAAGGCAACACAGTTGCAATTTTCTTACATAACTGTTTAATTTAGTACATGCTTATTTTACCAATAATACTGCAATAAAAGAGTACTTAAGATATCATGTACAGGTCACCTGACATCACTATATATTAATTTAGTTTCCAAAAAAGACTAATTTGTTTAATGATAATGTACTTCTCAGAAAGGAGAGTTACAAGCAGTCACACCTGATATCTTGATATGGGATAAAATCCTTATCTACAAAGGTTTCATTAATTGTCTTCAATACATCCATGCCTTCTGTCACTTCTCCAAACACTGTATGCACACCATCGAGGTAATCCAGGTTTTCCCCTGTAGTAATAAGAAACTACAAAAGAAGATAAAAAACAAGTAAGAAAAATTCAGGGTTTGAGTTTTACCTTAGAAGAGGTACAACTGTCAATGAAATCAGTGGGAAATAAAAAAAAAACAACCTTCTTCCTGATCTTTGCAGATTAGTCTTCTTCCATTAGCACTGAGAACACGAGCTGATGGAAGAAAACCTACAGCTCGCAGCCACAGCCTGAGGAAGAACGCCTCTCCCACACAAGTCTCCTTTCACAAGAGCTCCAGCTTTCAGCTTATCAAACCCTGAATTGGTCTGACTCAGTAACCTGGCAGAAAACCAGACCAGCAGAGAAAGAGCAGGTACTCATCTGCCAGGTAGATTTGTTGAGCAGGATCAGGAAAGCTTCTAACAGGCATCACAGCTGATGCTGTGAGAGAGCAAAGAGCAATGCTACCCTCTGGGCAGCAGTGAGCTGAGCTAAAATCACATGTATATCAAACTGCATTCAGCGGGTACGTTTTCACAGTTTTGGCAAAGCTTCCATAGTTCTACCTTCATCTAATTCTACCCAGACTTTTTTTGTTCTTCCCCTTGTATCACAAACCATCTCTTCCCCCAAACCAGGATGCAGTAACATTGAGAGGAAAACTAGAACACACAGGAGTATTGACTTATATCAGCCTGAACTGGCACTGAAATGTATACTAACACAAATCAGGTGGTTTGCTTAAGGGCAAAACTGAAACTATGGAAATTGACACAAACTGAACACTTGGTAACAAATTAAAGATGGAGGATACTCGGTAATGAACACAGAAGGAAGAAGCAGATATGCACAAATAACAGAACATAACCACTACATCCATGCTTTACAATCTGACTGGTAACATCTCACTCCCCATTCTCTGCAATACAGTTAAGACTTGTTAGTATTTGTTATAGGCTACATTAAGCTACATTGTATTTGTGAGCCAACTCCACATAATTTTTTTACAGGAATTTTTCTTTCCCAAGGAAGAAGCTGCAATAATGTTTCTGGGAACTGCATTCATTTGTATATGACTGTGTATACGCTTGCAGGCTGCATTCTTACATATAAATACACATATCATCTCCTTTCTCCTAAACTCCCCACCCAAACAATTTTATACATACAATACAGGGAAGCAGCAAAATAAACTCCATGCATTACAAGCTCTACCCGGAATAAACCCATAGGCTTTTTAATTGCTCATGAATTACTAAAACCCCCCTCTTTTTAAAAATAAAACATATGGATATTACAAGTGAGGCATTTTTTTATGCATCAAAGTGACAACGCATTTAAAATAATTTAGAAATAATATTCTAACAGATTAGAGCTTTAAATATACCTACAGCAAAAGATCTGTGCACATGAACAGGGAATAGCAAAGGGAACAAAACACTTTCGAAAATTGTTTTATACCAGTACTGGGATAAGACTGTAAACTTATATTGTATTACTAATGCACATTTATATAACCATACCAAGGAACTTTCATTTTAGTTACTCAGATGTGTACCAAGGCTTTCCAACACTGTATGCTGACCTGTGATCCATGCTGATCACTGCCATTGTTCACCATTGACACAGTTCCCTTCTTTTTGTGCTTGATTCTCGGCACTTTCTCCGCCTCAAAAAATCTAGCTTGATCACCGTACAGTTGGCTGAACACATATATAACAAATATGTTACAAGACAAAGGGATTCTAAAAAGTGAAATAAACAAATGCTGTAAAACAGTAAAGAAAACATCTTAGACATTTTTATAGTGGCATTCAAGTAAAACCAGAATTTACATTGCATCTATGCACATTTTTTTGGACCTGTGCACTTACATAATTCACTTCTTATTGCAGGGAGCAACAGCTTTGTCTCTGTGGTATTTCACCATGATTTGATTTTGTTTGGTTGAGGATTTTTTTTTTTTTGGGGGGGGGGCAGTTTATTTGTGTGGTTTTAAATGCAGTATATAACATTTTTCTAAGGCATAAAGCAAACACCAATTTTGGTAAGTAAATTCTGTAAAAATAAGTTAATCCATGCTTCTGAAGTTTAATAAATTATGTCAAAAATTTCTCTTCCAAAGTAAGTGGAAAGCCACTAAATCTATGTGTAAACCTAGTTCAGCATATAGACAGGACTGTATACAGTAATTTGACAAACATAGGATCAGGCAAACTGTTAAATTCTTTTTTAATTTTTTAATTCTAATCCTGATTATCACTTATTTTGTCTCACTCTGTAACTGACAGAGGCATGATCAAGACACATATTTGCTCAAATTTAAGGACAGTGTTGTGTTTGAACTCATTTTCCCAAGCATGTGTAAGCCACTGTGAAGGCAGGATTCAAATTAAACTTTGCTTGCACCAGTTTCCTGGTGCAACAGGTTTCAGAACAGAAACTCCAATTTCATGGACTTCAGCAGTAATGAACAGGTAGGAAAGACAAACTGCCACTCTCCATGGTCTGCTAAGTTTACCTACATAGACTTGCTCTGCTTAGCACAATATACCGCTTCCAGGATCACCAGAGTGGTGATCCACAGATCTTTGTGTCCAAGGTTTTGTATTAAGAGGCTCTGACAGATCTGACTTACAAAGGTCAATGCTGGTCTAGCAATGCTGCCTCTGTTCAAACCAAGCTATTTCTCTCCGCATCATGTGCTCCCCAGCACTCCAGGTTTAGTTCCGCTCTGCAATTTTAATTCTCCTTCTAATAACACTTTCAAAGGAATCATATGGAACATATGCACTTTGCTAACTTCCATCCAGGCTGTTTGAATGATTTCTTCTACTTCAGTATGCACAACTGACATCTTAAACAGGAAAGAAAAATTATTTCCTTACACATATACAATATGACTAAAATCAACTCAAGTAAATTTTCGGAGCAGCAAGATTACTTTGCTTTAAACTACACAGAGCCTTTATATTCCCCTCTGGCTCAATTAGATGTTACAAAAATAAAAGTAGTAACAAACTGCTAATGCTTTTGCCTTCTGCAGAGCACTTCATTACAATACTTCTCTTATGAAACCAAAACTGTAGGTATTTGCTTTAACTTTTAAATAATCAGAAATTCAGGTACAACTTGTTAGCTGTAACTCTGCTTTTAAGGTCAGAGATAGAACACTGTCCAGAAAAAAGCAATCTGAATGGCCAAAGACAGCACAGTAATTAAAAAAGGTATTTAGGTATGACTACCAAAGAAGCTTATACATCAACATTTTTACTTCCTGTCAGTAATTCAGCCCCATGAGAGCTGAGGACAATTTAATTGGAACCTGTATTTCCTCATACAACTTCTCTGCCGATTAAGTAACACAAAAGTTTCACTCACCAAAATATGGATTCCCCTCCACGGCCAGTTCCCATGGGGTCTCCAGTTTGTATAATAAAATCCCTCTGTCACCAAGCAGAACACACAAGATATTGATCTCGTGATTGTCAATTTAAACCAACCAACAAACAAACAAAAAAAAGGAATTGAGAATACTCACCTGAACATTATGAATAAGACAATAGTTGTAGTACTTGACTTTGCAGAGCTTCAGAAAATTCAGACAAGCTGTAAGAAATTACACCTACACTTACTAAAGAAAACCCCAGGTATCATAAGCACAGATATAACAGATAGCCAGGTCAACATGTGGAAAAGTATTTTTGGAACAGCCTTTGTTAAGACTTAGCAGGGCACAACGTAGAAACGCTGTGAGAAATGCCCTAAGGAGAGGTAACATTTCCTCCCATCTTAAAGCCAATCTCTAGTGATTCAAAGAAACCTAAATACAGCTGGTTATACAGAAACACATTTTTTCCTCTACACTTTCTTTCCAAACACCTAAGAAAGGCCACAGTTGCCTTTCAATTCAGAATATATTTGCCTTTTTTCTTTTTTTAACTACTATACATTTACAATAGGGGCATAATTTTAAAAATCCAAGCTTCCCAGCAGCAACTGAGGCTTCCAAGTGTGTCAAGCACATATATACAAGCTGCGTAGGGGGACCGCTGATAGTCCCTGCAGACTCCCCACTCGTTGGAATCTAATCCTAGGACTGGGGCCCGACGGGAAGCGCCAAAACCCAGGGTGGGAGGGAGGAAAGATCCGCCACCCACTGAAACCACCCGCTTGAAGTGCCTTTCCTGTGCAGACCGTGCCAGCAACCCCAACCTCCAGCGGCCAGAGCACCAGCAAAGAGCCCAGCGGCCCCTTCTCCTTCCCTGCACAGCGAAAAACCGGGAGAAACTTAGCGGCGGCCGCAGGGAAGCAAGGGGCGACGAAACTCAAGGCCCTGCGCTTAAGACCCGGTATTTCTCCACCGATCAGGCGCCATCCAGGCACGGATGGCACCGGTAAAAGCTGTGTGTCCCACGCCCCCTCAGCTCCTACCGCGGGGCCGCTCCTCCGTATACAGGTCGATGACCAAATCGCCCACTGTGGTCTCCAGCAACACCGCCATGACGCTCAGCCGCTTCCGCAGGGCACGGCAGCGCAGCCCGCCCCCGCTGGGCCGCCCCCTGCCGGCGCGGAGGCTCCCTGCTGCAAGCGCCCCCCGGGGTGGGGCTGGGGGCGCCCACAAGCGCGTCGGCCCCGGGGCCAAGCCCGGCGTGGCAGCTGTCAGCCGCCGCGCTGCGGCCTTCACCGCGGCTACCGGGGAGGCTGCACGCCTCTTACCTCCAGCGGGAACAGGGCGGGAGACAGCGGGGCAGGCTGCCGCCGAGCCCTGCCTGCCTGAAGGGCTGGAGGGATATAGAGTGACTCCTCTCAGGAGCAACCTGCTCTGTCAGAGTACACGTTTTGAGGCCGATCGTGCAGGTTTTGAGAGTGGTGCTCACCAACGAGGGGTGTTATGTGCTTATACTATATAGTCAAAGAAAACCGGGTTTACGTCACAGTTATTAATAGAAGGTTATAAAGTGATTAACAGCCCAAATATTTGTGTTGAGTACATGGTCAGAACACAACCTGTAGAGCTTACTGTGGGTGACAGGACAGACAAGCAAACCGAATTTATTCATTTGCAATCAACACTACAGAGTGTCAGCCCTCTACAGAGTGTTCTTGGGCGTTTGTGTTACAGCTGAACTAACGTAAAGGCTCTTAACCTTCAAAACAAGGGGTCCTGCTGCCCGGCACAGGGCTTCCACTTGAGGCTCTGCTCTCTTTGCCTCTTTGCAAATCACGCTCTGGTATTTGTCACACAATGACTCAATTCAAGTCACTAATCTGTTGGAAAACAATTTATTTCTTATTGCTGAATTTATTTCCTGCCAGATTAGTGACCTGAATTAATTCACCATACAGGAAAATGGAACCAGGGAAGGGATACACAGCTGGGAGTAGAGGTGCATATACAGTTGTTAAGAGCAGGATCTCCCCTTTAAGTACCAATAATAGTAATATCAGATCATCATGTTATATTTAAGCACTTTTATAAATAGCCAAGTAGGGAATTTGCCCACTTTTCATCACTATCCTGCTGCCTGATGGTCCTGGAGACATGGTGGGCTGGTCCTGGGACCAAGATGTGCACTGCAGAAAAGTTGTGTTCTGCCTCCATAGCGTACTAGTTTTCAAAGCTGTTTGTGCTATCATGTGTTTTAGAGTGCTCTATTGGTTTTGTGACTCTGTACATCAATCTTAAATTGATTCAAGGCTGGTTTTAAGCTATCCTGTACAACAATTATTTATGGAAGAAAGCAGTATAGCACACATTACGTTTTTTACTCTGAAACTTTAAGAAGGATGTGCATCAGTTTTCTGCAAGCCTGTGCTGACTGAAGTTTAACTACTTACTTGCTACTCTAAGAACTCTTACTTTGCACCATCAGTAAGAAAGCATATCACTAACTTAGCCCAAGCTTTTACCACTCTTTTTAGGCATAAAAGAAATTAAATCATAATTTCATTATTCCTTATACTGGCTTTTGCCTTCTAATAACCCACACCTATAGTGAAGGTTCAGAGGAAAAATGGCTTCTCATGATCACTTTAAAAAGAAACATTACTTCCAACTTAAATACACCAGCACTGAAATACAACACTTCTGGCACCCTCTGCAGCTCAAGCAGTAGTCAATCTCAGTTCAAAATACTTTGAAATGTTACATATTTTAATAGTTATAAATGTCAGGACACATTCACCAGCAGACTAGAAGAGTCTAGGAGGTGTGTGTCTGAGCTGAAAGAGAAGCGTTCTTATGCTCCCAGCCTGTCCTGGCACTGAGTAGGTTATTCAGTCACGCAAGGACAGATCCCTTGTGAAACAGGTCACAAGTTATTTAGTTATTGTGAAGAATTTTACCATTTATGCTAAGTAGCATCTGTTGTGCTGTGTGACTAATGAAAGCTTTGAAATTTGGGGAAAACAGAAGTCATTTGAAAGCATTTTTAGTGCATAATTTTTGCAGTTTTAACTAAATTCCAGGAGAATAAAAATGAAGGAAGAAAGAGGATTGAAGAAAAGGAGCAAAAGACTGGGAGAAAAGGGAAGGATGATGGAAACAAAACCAGAAAGCAAGCATTACTTGATAGGTGGCTTACCAAGAAACTTGTAAAAGGAGACAGACAAAAAGGAACAGGCATTTATGTCCTTTTCCATTTCGGTGAGATACTGAATTCCATGAGATCAGCTGAGAACCCAGCCTGAACTTTGCTGCATCTATAAATTCTGCGGTTCACCAGTCCTTGCTTCCTGGGATTTTTATGTACATCAATGCCATTAATTATGATGCCTCTGGTACCTTTTGTAAATATTTGAATCATGAATCTCATATACAAAGCACTGCTTTTGCTTGTCTAGAATTTACCAGTCCTGTTAGAAGTAACCCCCATTCTGATTTACACATGGAGTGCAACTCACAGTTAGGAATTTAGGTAATTTAAACTGCCTCCCACCAGCACATGCAAATGACTGCAAGTACCAACAAGAGCTGCATTCTTGTAGCTGACATCATATCCCTGAAAATTCTTATGCACCCCGTTTGAGATTCAGCAAAACGTCTTGTTGAGGAGCTGACTTACCATATATATATATATACACATTATATTACCATATTATATATAAAACTCTCTTAGGCCTCATTTTCTAATGCCAGATGTTTGCACCACTGTCTCATGAATAAAACTGCATATGAAATACTAGGTTTCTGTGGGTCTTAGGATTTATGTTCACTGTCAACCAAGTGGGAGTCATAGTGCGATATTAAATCAGGCTACAGACTGCTGCAACAAGACAGCTAATTTATTGCTCTGCTCTGGTTATAGTAAAACCTTCCCAGGCAAGTTGTGAAGATGTTTGCCATTAGCAAGTCTGCTAACAGACAATGGCAATCCTTCTTAAAGCACTTTTAATCTTCCTATCTACTGAGGACTTGGAGATACAGGTTGTTTCCTTTCCTCTTAGGCCTGAGACTTCCATGGTTTTGACTCCACTGTTAAACTTCAGCGTGTTCTCTTTTCTAGGCTGAAGATATCTAGCTCTTTAAAACTTCATCTTGTGCTTTCTTCCTTTCAGATGACTCTCTCTGAGAGTGTGCCCTGGGGCACACTGAGCCCTTTTGCTTTCAAGAAACCTTTCTTGACATATGGTGCTGGAACTCAGCCTGGTCATATAACCCCTGCTGCTGGTGGACTGCAGGTGTCTTCAGGGAGTGAAGGAAGTAGGTCAGTTTGACAACCGTACATTGGCCATTTCATATAGAGAATTATTAACATTAGCTATATTGGTAATTATTATACAAAGTGCTTTCAAAGGCTGTTATCACTTATTAACGGTAATGATCATTTGTAGGGGCAGGCACGTCTCCACACATGCCCAGGGTGGTGACACTGGCCCAGGTTTCCCAGAGAAGCTGTGGCTTCCCCATCCCTGGCAGTGCTCAAGCTCCGGCTGCACAGGGCCTTGAGCAACCCGGTCTATGGGAACGTGCCCCTGCCCGTGGCAGGGGGTTGGAACTGGATGAGGTTTAATATCAGAGGGCAGGGAAGGAAGGAGGCGGCAGCGGGAGGGGGCCAAGCACCGCCTCCCCCTCTTCCCCCCGGTCTCGCCCCGCCCCTGCCTCCGCTTGTTGATGTTTCACTTTGTTTTAATTCCCGGGTCGCAAGATGGAGGCGGCGTTGGGACGGCGAGAACGGCTGCTGCCACCGCTGTTGCTGCTGCCGCTGGCCGCCGCGCTGCTGGGCCTCGCCGCGCCGCCTCAGCTGGGTCAGGTACCGATGGGGCCGAGGCGCGGCGCCGGTCCCTATCCCTCTCCTTGTCCCTTACCTTGTCCCTCTCCCTGTTCCTCCGAGGGGCTAGCCGGACCCTGCCGGATAGCGGGCGGCTCTGGGGCGGCCGTGAGCTGCTCGACCGCTGCCTGGCACCGCCGGGTGGGTGGCATCGCCGCCTCTGGAGGAACGGGCAAAGCTGATGGCACCGGAGGGCGGTGTGCTGGGTACGAGGGGGTTTTCCGGCCGTAGCGTTCGGCAGACTGACGTGTGTTACCCGTGCTTAAAGTCCTGAGCTGCTGCTCGGGTGCATTTCGGTCTAAATGTGGAAAAATGGCACAAAAGGACAGGATTATGCATCTGCCACAAACTCAGTTACTATGCATGTAATGTTTTCCCCGCTCTCTGATGACTTATATAGGATTTGATGTGCTAAATAATATTTTGACTGGTTGCGGGGGAAGATTGTTACTTCTATGCAACATAGATGTATTTACATGTATTCTTACGCTTGTCTACCCATGTCTGGGCTTTCCGCGCTATTGAAGTGTGCAGTGCCTTAGGTCCGTGCTTGCTTTTTGTGTTTTCTGTACTCAAATTGAACCAAGAAAAGGGTTACAACGTATTGGTATATTATGGAACATAATGCTCTGGTTTTTTGCTCCAGTATCTATGCTGTATCTTGGTAAGATTAGTTTTAAATTAAATTTGGTGGCTTTTTAAAAAGTGGAAGGCATTTTTTGGGTACTGCTTAGGAGATAGTGGGAGTAAAAAAATGTGCTGTGGTACTGGTGATCTTTAACCTCTAGAATTACCAAAGAGAACTGAATGCTTAGGTCTGTACTTGAATCATGACTGAATACATCCTCTAATTGTTGTAATAGTGAACTCCCAAAGTGTGAGGTCGCAAAGAGGGAAGAGCTGTTTTGTGTTTGTAGTCACTTGTCTGACCAATGTGAAGTTGCTGTCATGATTAAATTTACTATGGTTTTGGGTTTTGGTGTTGCTGATGTTGTTTGGTTGGTTGTTCTGGTTTTATTTAAGTAAAATGTTTCAAAGAAAGCCTGAGAGAGGCCCTGCACTGGCACATCCTGTGTTGCAAAGTGGGATTCCTGGGCTTACTTCCTGGTTTCTGCTTCCCTATAGGAACATTTGAAGAGAAATTTGCTTAGATCTGTTTTCAAAATGGGGATTTAGATCTGCAGACACCTGTAAAAGTGCCTAAGTGCTTGAAGTCAGGTGCACTAAAATGAGCAGAGACAGCTCAGTCCTCGGGTATTCTTCTTATCCGTCTGAACAGGGGAGTGCTAGCTCTAATGTGCCAAAAGACACATGAAGTATATAGACACAATGGAGTATATAGACCTATTCTCTTGCTTGCCATCTACTCGGAGACTGTCTTCCACTGAATAGCATTAAAGTTGTTTGTCAGAGCTGGCAGTTGTACAAGAAGAGGAGGCACATCTGTGAGTGCTATCTTTGGATCTGAAAGTGCGAGTGAGCACAGCAAAGGAGTGTTGGAGCAGTCCTGTGGAAGCCAGCTTGGGGGCAGAAATAGAATAGGTATGGTTTAAAGTACTGGTAGGGCTTGACCTAGTAACTGGGGTGTAATGCCTTGTGGCTATAGCTGTGCTGTTTGTTGGGTGAGTTTGTCCATTTGTACCACACTGCTTAGGTGATCTGTCAACTCAGGTTTTGATGGTTGCAACTGTCTGTGCTTTTTAAGCTTTATATTGGTGTGGTGGTGTAAGTGTATGCAGAATAGCATTTCTAATAGTCAAAAAGGCAACACATCCATTTTTACTCAGGTGTTTTTTCTTTTTAAATCTCAAGCTTAGAAAAGTGAACACTTGTGTTTCCTCATGCACTGTTTATTTTGTACAAACAGGATCATTTTGATGTAGAAGGCACAGTGCATCTTGGAAAAGTTTTGAGTAGAATTATTATTGCTGGGTTTTGAGCATGAGCTGGTTTATGGTGGCCTGGTAGGAACAGAACTGTCTGTTCCTACAGTGAGAGTAGGCAGAGCAAAAATGCCATATGTCAGGTTGGCTTCAGAAGCTGCACACTTAAAGACAATGAGCACTGGGATCAGAATAATTGTGGTTTTTCCTCAGCATGGCCTGGGACTGCAGGGTGGTTGGGAGCAGGCTACATTAACACGACAGCGTTTCTTTATCTGAGTACCATGATCATGCCCTTCACTATTCTGTGAGCTCACTGACAGCACACTACTGATCGCTGCACGTTTTGTAGTTCTTGTACATGGTATTAAAGTTTACTTCCAAGTTGGTGACCATGATGTTACAGAAACCATAGTGGAAGGACTGAATTAAAACTCTGAGACATTGGAATCATGTTTTGTAAGGCTGAAATGCTTTTGTTCAGCTCTGGAATGTGAATGTCTCGGTTCTTGTGCAATACTTGTCATTTCTTAAGATGTTTTGAAATCTAGACTTTTATTTTGAACATCAGCATGTGTGTTTTCAGTTTCTTCTCTCTCCTGAAATTTGGATAATCAAAACTGGGTTACAGATTGATTGATTGTAGAGAAAGTGGGGTTTTTTAATTAAAAAAGGTGGGGAATGATGCAGGAATACAACTGATCATGTTATTCTAGTGCAAGGTCAGGAATTAGGTTTTGTGTTTCAGAGTATTATTTTAATTGCTGATAGGAACTGGCTAAAAGCACAGTGGGCCAAATGCTAATGCTTTGTTGTTTGCTTACTCTGTTTGTTCTTGATAATTCAGGTTTAGCAGTGTTATTTCTAAGTGGCGTACTTGCCTACCGCATGGGTTTGGTTTTTAGTTTCGTTGCCTGAAAAACATTGTTTTAACATTATTTGTTGGCTGCAAGAAACCTCTGTGTGGATGGATTATGTCACAACAGAAACAAGTAATCTTCATCAACCATTTGAGTATGTGTGCAGTGAGTGTAATGTACTTTAATCAAAGAAGAAACTTGTCAATAGTGCCATGCTGAAATGTTTCTTTCATTGCTGTGTGCCAGTTTCTCTATTAACCGCCTGGCATATGTTCTGAACTTTATGCCTAAAAGATCTGACATAATCTTCCCTTGTATCTTTGATTAAATTAAAGCAGCATGATGCAGTCATGGCCTGGTGATGTGGGACTAAGTATTCACCTTTTAAAACTCCTGATAAAATATTCATAGTATGAATTGATTTAATAGAGAGTAAGCAAAGGTGATTGATCCTAGCAACATATGTATGGCAAAGGAAAGTATAAGCAATATTATACTAAGACTCATCATAAAGCAAGGAAGGAATATAAGTATGTTTGTTCAGAAAATTAAAGCAAAAGTGCCATATTAGATTTTTATGTTAAGATAGAGATATTTATACAAGCTGAACTAAAGATAGTTCAGCTTTAGTTACTTAAGCAGATACTGGATTTCATTATCTTACCCTAAATGTTGTCATGCAGTTTAAAAATGCCAAACCTTATTAGAGACTATTTTGCACTAAAATTGTGTAAAATGTGAGGGTCCGATTCTTGTCTTACAACTTGTTGATCAGACCTGTCATGTCAGACCTGTACCATGGTTATTTCTGAACTCAGTTATGCCTGACAGCATCCTACAACATAGCTCTGTTTTGAGTCTGATGAAAGAATTATGAGAAGCAGAGAATGGAACCAGTTGTCCATGTTAGTGCCAGAACTCAAATGGTATGAATTTGAGTGGTAGTTCTGTTTGTCTGTTCAAACACTTTTTTTCTCATAATCTCTTTCCAAGTTTAGAAACAAGTTATTCATTTGTCTGTTTCTTATCTGCTTGGCAGCCTTCATTGGACTTTACATTTTCCTGTCACAAACTGTGTATCCCAGTAGTGATGTGTAATCACTGCAAGGGGATTGTCTGTCTTTCAAGTGTCTGTACAGCTGGCCATCTTGCAAAGCACTATGCCATCTGTTCCCAGTGCTGCCCACTCCACTTCCCACAGGCCTTCTAGTGCAGAAAGAGCCTTGTTTGGAGAGCCTCCATAAAAGAACAGCTGTGCTTTAAGTGGGCTGGCTGCAAGTGCCAGAATCTAGACAGGGTTTATGTGACTAATGCCGTGGTATAGGGCTTAACCATTACCCTGTACTGGGAGAAACTGCACGGTGCACCCCATCAGGCACCCACTGCCCTTGGAAGATTTTCTGTGGTTCTGTCATCAGATCCCTTTGTAGTTCCTGCATGGTCAGAACCAACAGCTTGGTCTTGTGCAGCATTTTTCATGAAAGGCTGTGATTAGGTGAAATGTTCTCTGTAGGTTTGTGTGCCATTGCCATGGGAGTCTGGAAGAATCAATTAATATTCCATTTACCTTATGCCAAATGCTTTATATTCTTTGCTGCCGTCTTTTCCCCATCTTGCTCTTCTGCAGCTTCTGGGGTTATACTGCCCCAGTTAACGCTTCTGGGTTCCATTGCAGCACATGATAAAAGGGAAATGATTAGAAAATGGTCACTGCCCGCTTATCTCTATTGATCCAAGTTCACAAAAAATCATGAGTTCACTGTAATGTATGTCCCTGTTACTGCTGTTGCCTAGCTGTCCTAGAGCAGAATGATACACATTTGTGGTGGAAGTGCTGTCCTCTTTACAGGCACTGTGTTCATTACTGCTGTAAATATCACTGCTGGAGCACTAAAACAGTGATGAGAAATCATAGGAGAACTCAGGAGAGCCATCTACATCCTGTGACAGCATTAAGAATGATAGGGCAATTTTCAGTGTGAATTGGAGTGTTTTGTGTGAAGGCATTCACCGGCACAGGAAGGGATAAAGTGCTGTAAATGATGGAATCGTGTCAGTGGTAAGCTGAAAGTACAGCCTGATGCCTAAGGACCTGAATTGCCTCTTGGGGCTGACCTTTGATTCTCACTCTCTCAAAGTGCTGCTTTCTCAAATACTCCAGTGAATTACAGGACTATCTGAAATTTATGTGAACTTTCATGACGTTAATACTGAAACGCATATTGTAAATTGTACTGACAGTTTTTACACTCACGTTTCCAGCTTCTGTAGAACTTGATAGTGCAATATTATGGATTACAGCTTCTGAAGCAAGACTATAATGTAAAAAAACCAATAATTGTTAACCAGTGTACACAGGTAGGCAGGAATGCCAAGAACTGGAAAACATCCAAGTCTGATTCATCAGAAATCTGGCATCACAAGAAGCATGGCTTAAAATCTAGGACAGATAACCTTTTGATTGGAAATGACCTGTCATTGGTGCTTCAGATGCACTTGTCGGATCAGCAGGAAAACTTTGACCACTGAGAGAAATCTCTCTCAGCGCCCCTTCTAGGAAGCAGGTGTTTATACTGACTTTTCTTGAGAACTTCAATCCTAGCTATTCAAGTTAGATGAAAATTACCAAGTCACTTAGAGAACTGGAAGACTGTAACTGAAAATATAAACCTAAGTAACAGTATAATCACAGGATGTAATCTGTTCTGTCATCCTGTGATTTCCTCAAACCTTGTTTTCTTCTTATGTTTTAAGAATTCTATATATTAGCAACAACAAAAAAATATCCTCTGACCTTTCAGCTCTCAGCTGTAGCACTCAGAGCTGTGCGTCTTCTACACTGTCAAACTGTTTAACAGATTATCAAAACCTTGTGTCATTACTTCCTGGGTTTTTCTGTTTTCTGGGAATTCAAAGGGCACAAAGGATGGATTTTCCAGGCAGTCTTAATAGTCGTTCGGTTTTTAAGCCTCAAATGCAATTTGAGTTCTTTTAGGCAGAAAGTGTTTTGTAATCTTTTTTCAACTTCTCCAGAGTGACTCACTGAGATTACAGGAAAAAAGGAAATGACTGATAGCCTGTGACTGCTGAAAAAAAGGAAAATTCACCCTACTTTATTATTTATCAATTGATTTGAAAATGAAAGGCATAGGGCAAGATAGATATGCTCAACAACTAAGCATTAAATGTACAAAAAGTGAGCTATATAAGCAGTAATTATTTTTCTTCAAAACAGCCATCAATTCTGTTGACGCAGTGTCCAAAAGCATGTCATGAATTCTGGTAGATACTTAAAATTTGCACTTGAAGAGCATATTACATGTTTAAGAGATGAAAATATGTCAAGGGATCACTTCCATGCTGTCAGTTACAAAAAATAGATCACAGCGTGTAGACAAGTAAGACAGCTTAACTGCTTGCTGCCTCTGCCACTGAAAGAGCGTAGCTCTCTCCCACACATTATCCTTCCCTCTCATTTACACAAAGCCAGTGAGCCCGTTTAGCTCATTAAATTGGCAGGAAAACTCTCCCTTGTTTTGCCAGACTGTTTTTCTGTCGGTTGAACAAGCAAGGAGCAACTGCACGAGCACAAGAGAAGCAAGAACGCAGCTGGGAGGAGGGAGACTGGCTCCTTGTTCTAATGGACACAGGCAGTTGGATTGGCTCTGCTGCATGGCCTGCCTGTCCTTGCAGCATCTCTTTAGGAGATGCCTGCTCTCACCATCATCCCAGGAGATAGTGGTGCATCTCCAGAATGGCGTGGGTGCATAAAGCTACTCAATAACAGCGCAATGTACAGCAGCTACACCATGACCCTTGCAATTTTATGTTTATAAGCAAGGAAGAACTCATATTCTTGTCATTCCTGTGACCAGTTTGTTCACATCCAGATCCAACAAATTCTATTGGTAACATCTCATATTTTGTACATCCATTCTCCTGAGTCATCTGTGTTCTTGTGTTGCCTCTTCACTAAGCAGTCTCACAAGACTTGATGCCAGTCTTGCTAAGAAACATTTCAAGTAGATCTACAAGTTTGGCTGCTAGAAAATAATCAGTTTTCAATTGTCCTTGCTTTAAATGCTCCTGAATTGATACAGAAACATCTCAAGGATCAGAGGAAGCCAAATTTTTCCAGTCAGAATCAACTATATTGATGTCATTCTTGACAGATGTATTCTTAAAGCGCTTTAGTCATATCCAAAACTTTTATGCTCTCCCCAACTATTTACTATTTACTCTAGTACTTAGCTACTTTTAACGTTAAAAGTTTTCCTAATACCTAACCTGATGCTTCCTTAATGCAATTTATGAACAGGTTGTTCATTACTCTCCATAGTATCTTCCCATGGAAAATAACAGTCCTCCAACTCAGTCAACCTGGTTTTATGCTAATGGTCTCAGCTCACTTAATCCTTCCTTGGAGGCGAATTCCTCACTGCTCTTTTCCAGTGGCTTCCTGCTGGTCTTTCCTGCAGTGCCGCACTCAAAACTCAGTGGCTTCTGCTGTGGCCAGTCTCCTGACCCTACACACCCCATATCAAAATCTACATGAGGTAAGAACCGCAAGATACATGCCAAACACAATGAAAGGCCAGGCAGGATGACTTGGGTAAGGCGGAGGAAGGGCTGAGGGAACTGGGGTTGTTTAGTCTGGAGAAGAGAAGGCTCGGCGAGACCTTATTTCTCTCTACAGCTAGCTGAAAGGAGGTTGTAGTGAGATGGGTGTTGGTCTCTTCTCCCAAGTAACAAGTGATAGGACAAGAGGTAATGGCCTCAAGTTGTGCCATGGGAGGTTTAGGGTGAATATTAAGAAGGATTTCTTGACAGAGGGGGTGATCAGGCGTTGAAACAGGCTGCCCAGGGAAGTTGTGGAATCACCATCTCTGGAAGTGTTCAGAAACTATGTAGATGAGTCCCTCAGTGACACACTTTAGTGGTGGCCTTGGCAGTCCCAGGGTAATGGCTGGATTTGATGACCTTAAAGGTCTTTTCCAACCTGGTTGATTCTATGCTTCTATTGCAAGAAGCTCACAGGAAAGCAGAGCACCATCCCAGCTCCCACTTTCACCACTTTCACCCACAGGAAGGAATGGGTGGTGCACAGCATTCGCCCTATTAACACAACATAGTTCATGAATTGAGACTGTATCATGCTAGGTACTGCACATTTCAAGTATTTCCTGGTTGAAAATCTAGTGTTTTATAAAAATCTCAAACAAAAACCCATTTCATAATTTAAATTTTTATTTATTTATTTTAAAATCTGAAAGAGTTAAACTTTTTAGCTGTTAGTTGTGATACAGTGACTCACAGAGCTGAAGAAGATGCTGAGGATATGGGAAGGTTTCCAGAGGAAAATGAAACACAATTAGAATCATTTAAGGCTCCCAAAAGGCAAATAGGGAGCTTAACGTTATTTTTGAAGAGGTGACTCAGGAAAACAGTGTGACAATTATCACTTTTGGCAACATCCAAGAGAGATTTGGCTTTTGTGTGAAGAGAGATTTGGCTTTTGTGTGAAGAGAGATTTGGCTTTTGTGTGTGGGTTTTGTCAGGGGCAGCCCTGGGGGATTTAAGGTCACATCTGTAAAACAGCTCCTGACATTACAGGGTTAAAATGAGAGGATCGAATGAGTCAGTCAATAAATTACAGCAGTTAATAGAGTTTGAAAGAAAGAAGCAAATCCCCATTACCTCCAAGTGTGGAGGTGTTCCATGTGGTATAATTTGGGAATGATAACCAAAGAAAAGAAATAGGATTACTGCTGACATTGACAAAACTAAGTGTTCTTTAGTACAGGCTAAAGTGTATTAAATTGTACTTCATCTTGAAGACTAAGTGGAGTGCTTAAAAAAAGTTTATAGAGAATCTGATTTTTACCTTGTATTTTCTATTATTTTTCAGCTAATACAAGAGGCTTCTTTTCCATTATATCCATGTGAAACCAGTTCTCCTGAGAATTTAGCTTGATTACTATTATTCTATCTTTATTTAAAAACCCCCTATACGTAAGGGGTGCAGCTGTCATTCTTTCTCATGCTCTTTATTAAAAAGAGGGAGAAAACCCCAAACTAATCCTTACATGAAGCAAGTAAGCATATCCCTCTTTCTTTTGTCTGCTGGATGGAAGGCCTGGGAATGTGCTTGGGGGATTTTTTGTTATCATTCTGTCAGGACAGTGTGTGAAAGTTGCCTGTGGCCTGCAGTGGTTGATGTGTTTCCTCAGAAACTTAAATCTTTTTCCCTTCTTTTCCAGGAAACGATCAGAGTCAATGTTATGATGTTGAAAAGCGATGGGGAATTTCACAAAGCACAGGTTTGTCCTGTTTTCCTATTTATTCAGTAAATTAATGTGCAGTGAAATAGAGTCTGTGTGTGGATGCAAATGCATTGTTTTCTCTGATGTCAGTCAGTATGGCGTGTTCCACTGAGAACAGAACTGTAGCATAGTGCCAGGAACCATACACTCATTCTGTCTGTCTGTTTTTCAGGTTGTTTTTAATATCACCTATGCTAATGGACAGGTATACCTAAATGATTTCCCTATGAAAAGCAGGGTTGCCCACGTAACATGTCAAACAGTAATATGTGAGTATTCCCTTTTTGTGTTTTTATTTCCTATCCCCTCGGGTATTTGGCTTCCCTGTTATCTAGTAACCAAAGCTTACAGTGACAACATGTTCTCATACTCTGCAAACCTCAGTGTCATCGAAGCAAGTCATTTCCCAAGGTATGATAATTTTGCTACCAAAATGGGTGGAAAAAACCTTACTGCCTTCTTCTCAAGTCACATTCACATTCTTATATGTAAATGGTCTAATCTGAAATCCAGGCTCTGCCTATCTTCTCAAAAGAATGTTTTGCGCTACAAGCTAGACAATGTAAATAGAAGGATGCAGCTCCACCCTGCTAATAGCTGTGGCCAGCTAATAGCTGGCGTATATCCAAAAGGAGATTCAGTAACAAAAGTATGAATTAGGAAGGTCTTTTAATTATCTCATTTCTGTGTATACTGGACAAACAAGTTTCTGCTAGATAGGCTATTACAGCACAAATACTGCAGTTTTGCTAGTGCCCTGCAGTGGTTAATGACTTCGAATTATCTTGACACTGCTATTTTTGCCACTGATTCAGTGCTACGCATTTTGTGAAAGAACAGAAAGTGCTGTGATTTTTTGAGATGCACAGATCATACTGTATATTAATTAAATAAGTGCCATTATGCTCATTTAAGTTTCTGTTGTATTCAGAATGATCTCTTGATGGATCAGGTGCAGTTAGTCTCTAGCTTGGTTTCTGAGGTCATCCTCTCCTTACAATCAGACATGTACTTACAGAGTACTAATGCTTTTTCTAAATTGATTCTCTGAGCCATGACCTTGTTTCTTGAACCCAAATTCCCAAGCATGTTTAATTATTCATTTGATGCTATTCTGGAGAGGGAGAGCAGTAATTAATTTCTCTTTTTCTGGGATAATTATGTTTCCATGGCTTCTATTTTTTCTACACTAGAAAAACAAGACAAAATGTCATCTACCTGCAAGATAACTGAGTCCAGAAAAATAGATACAATTTTATTGACTAATTTTGAGAACTACTGAGCACTCTACTGTAGTTCCTGTTAATTTCCCAAATCAGAGCTGTATAGCTTGCAATGACTAAAAGTATGAACATGAATCTGAAACTGAGAGAAAAATACGTATTTGACCTGGGAGGTAGGAACCTAGAACTGTCTATCTCCATGTTTGGTTCTGAATCCTCAGCACAGTAGCCTCTCTTATGTTTATTCTGTTTACCTATTAAATCCTCAACAGTAGATTCAGATAATGTTTGTAAAATGCTAAGGGAATATTGAGATACTTGTCGCCTGTTAACAGAGAGGAAGAATAGTCCTGAATGTGTATGAAAATAAACTTGAGTTAAATATTCATGCTCTGAGATCTGTCACCTGCACTCTACACTTTTGCAGCACTGCAGTTCTACTGTGCCCTCACCTGTAGGAGAGGCATGGTAACTGGGAGAAGGGTACCAAGTCTACTCAGAAACAGCAAAGGTTGAAAGGTAGTTCTCTGTACTTGTGGAATATTGGGTTGTTGAAATAGCTGAAAGGTTTTGGGTAGGAAGAGAGTTTGAGATGTCATCAGTCACATATGGAAGTAGGGGGGCATAGAAAAAACATGTATAAGGGAACTTGCCTTGAGTAGTATATTAAGTGTGTGTGGAAAAAAGCATGTTTGTTTCTGTATTGAGAAGGGGAATGTTTTTGCAAATCATGATGTTTACACAGGTGGCTGACTGGGCTGTGGCATTACTCTTATGAACTTGTTTGGACAACTTAAATAGGAATGCATCAATAGCAAAGCCAAAGAGTGGTGCTTAGAGTGCTTAAATGCAAACCTCAAAGGCAGGGATGCAACGTTGTTTGCAAGCTTCCTCAGTCTGGGGATCATACAGTGCTGCTGTCTGCTGTGTTGTATCATGAGAACTGCTCCACGTTTGATTTGGTAAAAAAATCATGGCATCTGTTTTACCTGTTGCCCAGATTACTACAGCTTATAACAGCAGTTTATTGGAAGTGTTAAGGACAGCAGCATAGTGCAGACTTCTGTACAACTGTTCAGGCATCTCTGGTTGAGTGCTACTGGTCCTCTGTAGTTGTAATGACTTTTTCATTCAAATGCTACAGGTGCCTTTGCATCTATGTCAGAGTAGCAACTGTTTGCCCCTTGGTTGTGTACTGCTTTCTGGTTGGGATGGTTTCTCTTTGAAAACTGTGACATTGTGTGTTGGCAGTGGAGAACAGAAACTTGGGTAACTTACCAGATCAGCAGCGCCTGGGAACCGTCAGTGTTCGTATCATGGTTCACAAGTGGCCTTTGGCATCCAGTTCTGATTTGCAGCTGATTGTCATTCAGGAAGAAGTGACAGAAATTGATGGAAAACAGGTAAAAAAAAAAACCCCAACATTCTGCTTGGTTTTAATTTATGAGAGGCAAGTAGCTACCAAGGATATAAAGGTTTACATGTGTCTGGTTGGTGGTTAGAGTGGAAAGTACATAAGCTAATGCTGGCTAGCACAGTAGTGAGGGAGGCAATACCAACCTATGTTACTTGTGTAGTAGCGAAGGTGATTCATGAGGAGTCTTCAAGTTTTAATGCTTCTATTTGTATTTAATAATTTATTTATAATATAATAATTATTAGAACATCGCTGTGTCACATGCTCTTTCAAAATGTGCACATATGCAAAGTCAGACTCACAAGCAATACTTCATTTACAAATAATGTGCAAAATAAATAAAAGGGGCATGGGTTTCTTATTAGTCCTGAGGTTTTCCCCACTGTTTATCCCAAGCTAGCAAAGGGTTTCAGGCATGTAATATGGGGAACAGCTTATAGCAGCAAACTCTTACGGCAGGTGGGCTTGTTGTGAAAGCCCACAATGTCCGAGAGCTTAGCCCTGGAATATTTTGCATGTAAGATAATTAATTCATTTGGATAAAAATCTTAATAATGAAATGGATTTTGAGATGAACAGGAAAAAAACTACATTCTGACAGTATTTGCACAAATACCAGTGAACGTGAGGTGTTACAGTTCTAGCTGAGACTGAAATGTGCAGAACTGAGTTCTCAAAATCACCAATAGTTATTTATAGTTATCTTTCCAACCAGACAGGTTCTGAAGAGAAGAGACAGCTGCTGAAGCCAGCAAAAATGTTATATTTTTGGTTCAGTATATGTCTGTATCTTACATGTGGCCAGGCTCTTTTGAAGCTGGCTTATGTTCTGCTGCCTTTTTTCGTAACAAGAGAATGATGATAATATCACTGGTCCTTCATTAACTGCATGCTCAGCATGTCCTGCTTTTTACAGGGATCTGCATCACATCAAATTTTTACTCTCTTAATGAAAAATCCCACTGAGAGATTTGAAGCTTTTCTAATGAAGTGTTTATCCCACTTCTAGGAGGCTGATTTATCCTTGGTTTGATTCATTAGTTACACAATCTCAAATTAGAGGCAGATCTCAAACTAGGCATCACAATGCATTTCCTATTTTCATAGGGACCTGGCAAGAACAACCAGAAAGCTAATATGGTTTCCTTAATTGTTTAAATCAAAAGTTTTCCATCTTTCTCATTAGTTACCAGCTGACAGTAATGATCATCTGCTTCTTCACATTGTTTGAAGCAAAAGGAGATCGTTGGTTGGCTTATTGTTCTGAAACATGAGTGAAACTGTGACATGCTCCATTCCTCTTTTGTTAGTTACATTTCTGTGTAGCAGTTATAATTATGATCATAAACACTCTGGATTTCTGCCAGTTCTTGGCCTCAATGCAGTTACTGAATGTAGTATGAGTTATGCTGAATGCGTTCTATGTAAGTGATGGCTTGCATTGCATCACTGGAAAAGGAGGAAAACATACTCTTTTGGTTGTTGGAAAAAAGCAACACTATTACAAAAGCAGAATTGTCAGACTTGCCTCAGCAACACTTTCAGTGTTTCCAAGTCCTCTTTCACTATATACTTGAGTTTTCCATGCCCTAAAATGCCTCCTTGAAAGAGAATCATAAAGCTACGTAAGACTTGGGTAAAAGCCCATGAAGCAACTACCACATGCTTTTGCAGAGAGAGAGTGTGTGTGTGTGAGAGAGAGAGAGAGAAAGAGTCAGTCTGTTTAGCATTTTTCCTAATGTGGTATAATCTATAAAGCGAGTGGTACATATAACATGCATTAGTATTTTTTGGTTTTAACATCCCTAAGTCTTAATGGCCTGCATTTTTATGTGATGCATTGGTTTTCTTTGCCAGCTTACTTCACTCTTACTTTAAACTCAGCAATATTGACACATTTGCATCTCTTGTAGGTTCAGCAGGAAGAAGTAACAGAAATAGATATTTTAGTAAAGGACCTGAGAGTACTTAGACATTCAAACTACACTGTCCCTTTGAAAGAGAGCATGCTGTATTCCATCCCAAGGGACAACGACATGTTATTTACACTTCCCAGCCTCTCAGGAAAAGGTATTTCTCTTAGCTGTTACATAAGATTTTTTATCCATGGTTGATGTATTCCTTTACAAGGGCAAAAGAAGATCATTATTCCTGTGTTTTACGTAGTCGAACAGTTTCTTCATTGACATGGAAATGTTTTATTTAATACAGTTTGGTCTTGTTTGTGTTAAACATCTAAATTCAACTCTTCTACATTTGGGTATTTTGTTTGTTTGTTTTCAAATCTGTTCTCCTTTGAAGCACTTGGTACTTGTCAGTCTGCAACCCAGACATCTCACAGGAATAAATTTCTCTCTCAGAGCTATGATGGAAGTTTTTCTAAAGCTCCCCCTTTTTCCTGAGAATGAAAGAAAAACTGGAGAGGAAATACCTGTCTGGGTCACTTCCAAACCAAAGAATAATTTTATGTTATTAAACTTGAGTATCTTAAAAGCAAGAGTAGTTATTTGATGCCTTAATCTTATTTCAGTTCTGTTTAATTAAAAACTCTCAGAGATATCATGGCAGATGAAATATTTTGATCTAGTTCTTCACTTTTTAATCTGGCAGCAGCTGAAATTTAAGCTGAATTTAAGGGCACAGCTAGGGCTGCACTCTAACACTGCTGCTTAGCAAGTTCACTACTCAAGTAAACAAAAAAAGTCAGCCTTCTATGTTCTTGCTGTAAATGCGTGAGAACTGTACTGTAAGTACAGAAATGCAGCATGTCTTTGTTTTCTGTTTGACTTACTGTTCACGAAGACAAGCCCCACACTGAACTCTAGCTTTTCTTCTTCAGATACTCAAGATCCACTGCAAACTACCAGTCAGTATCTCATCCGGCAAGTGGAAACCACAGTAGATGAAGAGGCATTACCTGGCAAGTTACCAGAGACCCCTCTTAGGATAGAACCTCCCTCTTCTTACAAGGTAGTTTTGTTGTTTGTTTGAATTAATAGTATAAACCTTTAAAGAATGGTTTAATAAGGAAAAGCAGGTTTTTCCCCCTCTTTCCCTCCCTCAGTTTTTTAACTTGTTTCCCAAGGGATGAAATACATACAGCTTGGTGACATTTCTAGGAGGAAAAGTTGTGGTAACATGCTGTGGATAAAGCTGAATGTTATCCAGTATTACAGTTCAAGGGAATGAACTTCCTTCCCCATTTTCAATTTTCTCTACAGCAACATATACAAATATTATGTTTTCCTCTCCTTTGTGGATGTTTACAGAACAAAATAAACAAACCCACCATTGTTAGGATTTAGGCAGTGGATCTTCCTCATATGAAGACCAAATACAACATCCACTTGAAGATGTTAAGAAGGTGTATAACATTCCTAGGCCTTTGCCTTTGGTCCTTTATTTTTAATTTGGAAAAAAACCAAACCCCAAACAACAACCCAAAACCCAGCATAATATGTAATAGCTCATTTCTGGAATTACCATTCCTGCTTAACCTAGTATTTGACTTCTCAGAGTACTGTTTTACTGCTTTATATTTATTAAAGACCAGGATTTTCTGTTGTGTGACATATATGGCAGTGAATGATTTCCACAGAAGACTAAGAAATCCCCACAGCCAGCCACTAAGAACAGACTTCTACACACACTCTAGTAAACTTAAAAAAACCCAACAAAATCACCCAAAACAAAACTGAAAAGTTAACAAACAAAACATTTCCTAAATTGCCCCTTAGCAGCGAGGAATTGTGGGATGTTTTTACTTCAGAATCCTGTAGTGTTCTGACCTCAGAGATATGACATGAGAGTTGCTATATTTATGCCAAGCAAAGCGCTTATACAATTTCAAGTATCATTTAGCTTTAAGTCAGTTTTACCCCTCTGGTAGATGGGCCATTGCTCTCTCCCATTGTAAGAAACACAGCAACAGCTTGAGAAGTTTCAGTTCCAGGTAAGGTAAGGAGAGGCATCATGGCCTTCTCTGTGGCTGAAAGAAAACCCTTCACAACCTGCTGCTGAGACAGGAGGGCCAGAACAGTAGGCTGAAAGTTACAGATAGGCTAGAGAAGGTGCTACCCCTCTCCCAGGCTGTCAGTAATGCTTTCCCTTCTGTATGCTGCCATGGTATCACAGCTTCTCCACATTGCTCACCCTTCACCTGCTCTGTTCAAGTGTCCTTTATTTTCCCAGGCGGCACTTCCTCTCAGAGAACTCTGCTAGGATGAGCAGAGAATTAAACCTTTGCCTGTTCCAAACCTCATAGAAGTCACCAGTCAGTTTCATCCTGCTTATATGTATGTTTAAGCATACATAAATTCCAGTAAAACTATCACCAGACAATGCAATTCACCAGTATCTACAAAACCCGCACTTGCTATGTTTTGCAACCTGTCTTTTTATTTTTACCTGTTTGGTTGTAGGTGATGTGCCAATGGGTGGAAGATTTGAGGACAGTGTTGTGCAGATTCTGGTTGCGATCTTTGCCCATCTTCTTCAGTTTGATGCAAGTCATTGTAGTTGGAGTCATTGGGGCAGCTCTTATTCTCAAAGTTCTAAAGGTGATCCTCCCTTCCTGTGAAAACAAGTAAGTCATTTTTGCTACTTGCTTCTCTGATGAAGGCAAAACACTAACTAAAAAAATAAAAATCTTTAAAGCAGCAGCCCCGTTCTGTATGAAGATGGTGGCAACAATTCAGTGAAAAGGCTGCTGGTAACTTCCCATTCCAAGTGCCCTGTTGACACACAGGCATTTCAGAGGAATATGGGAAAATCTTTCATTAGAAGTGTCTTCAGCTTGGCTGTGAAACTGCCAGATTTTCATCAAGTCTTCTAAGGACTATGTTGTGAGACACCATTAACATAGAATCATATTGCTGGGAGAAGAGGGGAGAAGCTAGAGCTAAACAATTCCAACAACTCTACATCTTTTCATACTCCCACTGTGTTGGAGTTGTTATAGTTGTTATGGAAGGCCTCAAATTTGACTTTGCAAATTTTTATGGGAATTCTCCAAGGAGGAGCTACCTCTGCAGGCAGTTTACAAGCCATTTCAGTTGGTGGCAGAAGGTCATAAGTAAAGCTATTGACTGTGGATGGCTTTATTCACTCAGTGGTGTGTTACCAGCAATAGGAATATTTTTTAGAGAAGGAAGCTCTCCAAACAAGGGGTGGAAAGATGAATTAGTAACTGCAGATAAGAAATCAGTATAGATTTAGTGCTGGAATGGGCAAGTGTGTACATTTTAAGGCAAACCAAGTTAATTCTGGAAGACCTAACCCTTGGAACCGTATATTCTTTTCAGGCCCCACAAACACAGCTGATGTTTTTGAATGCAGCTGACCAGCTGTGCTTCGGAACAGCTCTGAGTGCAGTTAATTTATGTATCACCCCAGGGATAGGAGTGGCCTTTGTCTGACAGAGCTGGACAAATGGAGAGCTGGAATATAAGGAAAGTTAGAAACTGCAGTGACAGAAGAGACCATGCTTCCCCTGACACTTCACAAAGCATGCTGTCGGGTTCGAGTATTTCTTATAACTTGTTAGAGCAGGAAGAGTCAAGAAACACTTTGTACCCCCTCAGCAGTAAGTAGTTTAAGTAGTACTTAAGTAAGTAGAATTAGGGGAAAAAATAAAATCTAATCCATATAAACAATTCAGCAAATTGTCCATGGCAGAGGTGAGTACAGAGCAGAGGAACTAGCCTGTAGTAATTTCCAGCTGGAACATGGGGCTTGTGCATGGCTTGTCAGAGCATTTCAGGATACTGTGACACTGGAAAGATGGTGTGTCCTTGCTGAAAACCCAATTAAACAAACAACAAACCAACCCCACCCAAAACCACACTCTCATTTTCTTGCTACCTCTATGAAGTGGTCCTGTAAAATATGGTAGCAGTTTAATTCATGACTGTAAACCAGTAAGAATAAGTAGGTCTCACTTGGTGAATGACACCGTTGCAGATGTGTATCAGGACCTCTTCTCAAGTCTGTGGTGCTATTCTAGAGTGCACTGATAAAACTGGAAGCTTTAGCTAGAGAATTAGGTGCAAGAGCCTGACAAAGTAGCTACTGACATCAGACAGCTGTGAGGCTGCTGTGAAATTGAGCCTATGGAGCCCACTCTGCTGGTATTTCAGTTGTAGAAATTGAGTGAAGGGACCCCACTGAAACCACAGCTAGTTCATTCTGGAGCCAGCTTTGTATCAAGTTTTCATTCTACTTTATAAAAGAGGTATCATGAGGGTAATAATTGACTTGATGTATTGATTTAAAGTATATTGATGAGCTCAAGAACAAACAATTTTCAGAACACAGAATTGTTTTGTAGATTTGTTTTCTAATGCCAGGTAATCTTACCTTTCAGAGGCACCCTTCTCCTGGATCAAGTCAGCTTTGTACCAGTGATTACCATCAGCTTGCCTTCAGATCTTCCAGACAGGAAAAATAATTTAGATGAGAAAACATGTTCTTAATGCTGTGTTTGCTTTGGAGTTACTGTTTTTTAAAAGCATATTTTTAGTTGACCTGAAATTTGGCACTTGATCTTAACACCGTGTTTGTTTCCTACTAAGAAAACTTGGTCAGTTGATAAACTGGCAAAGGGACACAGGCCGAGGCCCAGAGCTGACTTCCTTGTGCCTCTCTGTTAAAACGCAGCTTTTTCAGAAGCTTCAAAATAAAGCAGCTTTCCACCCTGAGGGCTACCATTGGTTTTAACTTCTGTGAAGTCACTTTTCCACACCTCAGACAGGATGCTGGCTGCCTTCATGCCCACTGATAAACCAGGGCAGCTATCCTGAGTACTGAGGTGGTGAAATTCAGGGTGTCCTGAAGTCTCCCGATAGGATTCCTCAGAAAAGGACGAAGGAGTATTGCAAACATCAGCTGTGCCTGCAAGCCTAAACAAAGCTGCCCAACCTGGTGTCAAGTCTCTTAGGGTTGAGCGTGCCTTGCAAGGAAAATATCACTACAAAGCCCTTGTGTTACTTAAGTAATTTTACGTTTTAAATATGCAAACCAAATTTCAGAGGTAGATTTATATTTTAAGCACTTTACACTTTCATGGCCCCTTCCACTTATAGAAACTGCTGGCATTTGTGAAGAGTGTGCGTTTTGTACCTGTGACAGCAGTACTTTGCGAAGTCTCAAGAGAGAAAAGGAAATTCTACAAGCTCCTACAACAGTACTGGCTTACCACTGCTGTGTAGGCGCAGTCTGCCCCTGCCCATTTGTACTGCTATCGTTTTTCAAATAAACACTTAAATTGTTTATCAGACTGTGTTCATGTGTGCAGCTCTGTTTACCTATGCAACTCAGTGGTTTGCCACATGCAGTAGATGTGGGCAATATTTGTTTTTTAACTTTTCATTGTTCTTGCTTACAAAACACTTTGTCAAAAGAATGACTTGGGCAGAAAAAAAAATGTTACTTGGTGTAAGACTGAGCAGAGTTATCATTTGAGTGACTGAAATTACCCATTTGTAGCTAAAGCTGTTAAAGTGAGGGAGAAAAGCTAGGATTACACACACACACACACACACACACACACACATCTCCCCCCTTAATGAAAGATTATCCAGTGTGTAGTGAGTTCTCAAAGTTATTCAGTTATTTGTCCTTACAGCTGGTGTGCAACAGGAACAACTTGAATTGTCGCACTAAACTGACAGCACTGCTGGGATAGAAGAAATATTTCTAATGCTGACTTTACTAACAACCAAACCAACCCCACCACCCAGCAGTGCAGCGTGGTGTATGTGAGCCTGAGGTAACAGGGACACTGCTCAAACTTCCTTTCCTGAAAAAAATAGATCTATTTTTTGTTGTAGCACCATGTGGTTTATATTTATATTTACTTCCTCAAGCTCAATGAGGTTGGGGAGTGCAGGATCCCCAACATCGGCCACATTTAGCTGAGTGATGATGACAGAAGTGGGGGATGTGTCATAACTGGCTGGTTGCTTTGGAGCCATACTGTGGGGCAGGGCAGCTGCTCTGCTGATCTGACATGAGTAGCAATGGCCAGCATCCCCGGAAGCCCCATCAGGGCTTTCCAGGGCTTATCACCAGAGAGCTACCTACCATCATGGTAAAGTAACCACACAAGACGGATGATGCCAGAGGTACAGAGGCATCTGAATAAAGAATGCAGTTCAGTGAAAGAACGTACATGACAGAGGGGCTGTTGTCATCCAAGGCTAAACATGAAACAGCTAAGATTCCAGCAGAGGCATGGTGATTGCACAGGCAAGAGCAAGTCTTCAAACAGTTGCAAAGTCTTCTATATGTGGAAATTAATGTTCTTTCCATACAATGCACATAGCCCTGGGCCCTTCATTAACATAGTTCAAAACAGAAGCAATATATAAGGCTGAAGTTTAGCTTCTTGGGGGAGAAGGGAACCAGGGTGGACGTGAAATACAACAGTTCTTCCTTACAGCATGAGCACAGTGTGAACTGAACTGCAGATCAGAATGCAGCAGCTGTTGCAGACTCTGTTCTTTGCATCCCTACTTATGAAACTGTAAACCAAGCACCTGCACAGCAACAAGGAGATTTCACTCTATGCTAAACAGCTGCAACATAAATGAGTGGTTAAGCCTGAAAAAGTGCTGGTAGTGCTTCACAGCTTGGCTGATTTCCACAAGCTAAGTCATCCTCCTCTTCTGTATGGTGTTCCACAGAGCACAAGGAAAGAAACACTACCGTAAGGTTAGCCAGTGCAAATCTTTAACACAGTAATTGCCAGACAACACTGCCTATGCTTTAACACTGCACTGCTATGCTATGGAGCTGGAGCTATCAAGTCTTACAGCACTAGTCTTCTGCTTTACCATGCATGTGGTTTTCCTGAGTCACACAAGCCTCATGCCTTTCAGGAGTGCTGCTTGGAGCTGGGACCACACAGCCATTTTGTAATGAGCCAGTTTAAAAGCTCCTTACTGCAACTAAGAGTTAAGAAAGGACAACTATCCTGCCTGGTAGTCACGGTAGGTCTCGCTTCCCCAGCACAGGAGCTGACAAGGATCCAAGGTACCAGCTAGGGAAAAGGAGGAGGGGGAGATATAGCACACATGACAAGTGACTCTCCCCACCCCCAAAACGTAACTACCCCAAAAACCTAACTGTTAGGATGGCAGCAGGCTTTTAGGAGAGGCAACACCTCTTACCTCCTCATGAATGGTAGCGCTTGCTACAGCCCTTCTAGTTCTGCCTCATCCTCAGAATGTCTCTTTAACTTTTGAACACACGGTGTAAAGCAGCACTGGCCTTTCCCTCCGTACAGGAACTCCACTGGAAGGTGTTGGTATCATAGTGTTCTGTGTTTCAAAACAAGATGAATCTCTGAGCTACGCATTCAGCATCTACAGCTTTCCCCACCACCGCCACATATTATGCAGTTGTTCATTTTGTTTGTTTAGAGTGAACAGGGCTGGTTGAGGACTAAAGTTTCCTTTTAAAATGAGGTTGACTTTAGAAGTTCTCAAAATGTATTGTGCTTTCAGCCCAAGTGGCCCCTTACTGGACTGCTTCCAGGGACTAAAGCTTACCTACTTTCCCTTCTTACTCTGATGACAGACTGAGAATTTTGGTTTCCTTGCAGTGAATTGATTTAGAAGAAATTTTTTCCCACAATACAGCTGACAGCTATACACTGATCCTAACACAAAAAACAAAGTATTAAGAGAACCCACTTCTTCAAAATACTGCATCTGTTTAAGTCTGACACATAAGGCTATTCCTTTTGACAGGAAAGGGGTAAATTTGTTTTCCGTATTGGAGGTGGCAGTCTGTAAATGCACCCACGTGTAGACTCACCTGAACATCTGCATTTCTGGGTTCATCACACCTGGTCCACCCAGGAATTTAGCAAGAGCTCCCAACAACATCTGCCTTGCAGTGTCTTACCAGAGTGTCTCATCACCAGAACTGCTCAAAGTTCCTTCTTGGCATGTCCAGCTGTCATTTGCAACACAGTGATGAATTTTAAGTACATAAATTTCAAGTACATCAACACAATGTTGACAATAACATTATTTACACAACTGTGTACTTGGGATGCATTTGCCTTCTGCTCAGACTGCAACTTTTCATTATTGTCTGTCCTTTCCATCTGCCTTGCAGCACCTGAAAAGACACAGGAGCAGGAATTCCACAGCCAATTTCATACAGCACTTCTCCACCAGCTGAAACAAGTCTTGACACATTTGATTCATGAAACAACTTTAAGTTCAGCTGTAAGCAGAACTAGAGCCGGCTGCTCTGAGATGAGCTAGCAGGAAGAAGTGCTTCCAAAATAAAAGATGGGCAGAAATTATAGGTTGGTTAGTTACAATGACCACTGTTGAGCAAAATGTAAAATGATGACCTAAATGGTCACCGAAGAACCAGAGAACAGCTCCTACATTCCACTTGCCAAGTAATGTAAGAAGGGAATTTAGACTGCATATCAAATGTGAAATCAGGACTATGGACAGACACCAACTGAGCACAAACCTAACGCACAGGCTGCCTTATCAGAACAACCTTACCAAAGTAATTGTGTAGTGTAAACCAGGACCCATCTGACCAGTCTGGAGTTCTGAAGCTTAGAGTACCACACAACCAAGAAAGAAAAGCGTATTTCAGAGTTAGTGCCAGAAAATTTTTGTTTTCCCTCAGACTTACCAGGAGACTACACCTGTGACCTGGCATCATGGAATTTCTTTACCCTGGCTGGATATATTGTAGTATTAGTTAATAGATACTGTAAACCAGTGATGATCCTACCCCTAGCTTAAACTTCAGTTGAATCGACTCACTGTTAGTAGTACATGGGTTTCTGTTCTAAATCTCAACCTTTGGATGGGTTCTTTATTAATATTTTACAGACAGGGTAGAATTCTCTAAGATCAGCTAGCAAAACCATCTATATGACTGCATCTTGCTCATCCCACTTTCCAGTTCTCAGCATCCCTCACTCATATAGCAGGGCTAGTTTGGTTTTTCTTGGTGTAATGGCTGTTTTTCAAGAATAAACCCTCTGATGCAAGAGTTCTAGTATCAAATTTAAATAATTTTAAACTCTTGAAGATCAAAGCAGATCCCATCAGTATCTTGTGCATTTGAGACGAATGGGTAACTTTGGAGCTGGTTCAAAGAGAGACAGAGAGAATTTGCATTTAAAAAAAAAAAATTTATTTAGACATCTGTTGCTCTTAAATTACAAAAGTTAAAAAGAGCAGGCAGTGCACCAACACTATTTATTACTTCTAAAGCTGTTTTAAGACATAAGGTGGCTTCTTCAAGATAAGACAACTCAGCACGATCCAAATTCAACTATCCATTTCTCGTATTTCTCAATGTCCGCAGCAGATACAGATTTAGAAACTTTCTTCAAAGCTATTTCAAAGTCTTCCATAGTTGTTGGCATGTGCATATCATCTCGGGAAAGATTTCTTATTTCTTCTGGTGTCAAGCCTTCAATGCGCCTTCTCATAGCCATCAGGGATGCATCTCTAGTAAGGATGCAAGAAAAAAAAAGTTACGCAATACAGGATGGTGGCTCAGTTGCTTGAGAGGCTCAGCACAGCATTCCAGTCAAACTGTTGCTTTCAAATAGGTAAAGAATTGTAAACTTTTACAGGATCTTTGAGTGCTTGTACACCTACAATATCATGCTATCAGTATTTTTCAGTCGTGGATTTATCCTCACTGGATCTCTAAACAGTGACTATTCACAGGCAAGGACTAACTGGTTTAGCTAATGCCACTGCACGTCTATGACGTAGCTGCTGTTTATAGTATCTTCAAACAGGAACAAGACACAGTAATACTTTCACTCCTCCTACATATAGAAGGAGTTACTGGAATGTTTTAAACATTTCCTGGTCCAAATAGGAATCCCACTTGAAAGAAAAAGGGGCCAACAGTATCTTCCTCCAACCTATAGGTTCACAGCTAAATGTTAAACTACAAAATCTGTTCAGCCTGTAGCTCCTCAAACTTCTAGCCTCAATAAGCATTAAGTGGCTTTACAAGTGTCATTTTCTTGATGCATTAAGTTTGATGGCATTTGGATTTCCAACAGTAATATCCAGAGCAGCAGGTGATGAGCTGCTGAGGTAATTAATATCTAACAATAAAAGGCCAAAGCTCCTACTAATTCATTGTTATATAGCTTATAATAAGAAGAAAATGCTACTTATTTTAAGTAAAAAACATGTAATGGTAATCCTGGAGATCATAATAGTGTATCATACTATATTAGTGAGTGTGAAGCCAAAGAGAGAAAACTGATACACTGTCTTCTAAGAGGATTTAGAATGATAGTTTCAGCATATTCTGTTCCAGCTCCACCCTTTCCTCCTAAAGGAAACCATAACTGACAGACTTCATGAATTTCACAGAATCATGGAATGGTTAGGGTTGGAAGGGACCTTAAAGATCCTCTAGTTTCAACCCCCCTGCCATGGGCAGGAACATCTTCCACTAGACCAGTTTGCTCAAAGCCCCATTCAACCTGGCCTTGGACACTGCCAGGGATGGGGCAGCCACAGCTGCTCTGGGCAACCTCTGCCAGTGTCTCACAAGCCTCATAATGAAGAGCTTCTTCCCAATATCTGATGTCAATCTCCCCTCCATCAGATTAAAGCCATTGCCTCTTGTCCTGTCACTATACGCTCTTGTAAAAAATCCCTCTCCACTTTTCTTGCAGCTCCCCTTTAAGTACTAGAAGACTACTGTAAGTTCTCCCTGGAGCCTTCTCTTCTCCATGGTGAACCACCCCAAATCTCTCAGCCTGTCTTCATAAGGGAAGTTTGCTTACTAAATAGTTGTTAGCAATTAGAATGCATACAGTAACAAGAATTTCAGAACAACCCCCAAAAGTTGCCTTGTTAAACTCCATCTCAGTCCAGTATCACCATGATTTGCTGTTATTATCATTTGTGAACAAAGAGCCAGTGATATACCTGGAGGGGGAATACCAAAGGTCTTCAACCTTCACAGTACACTCGAAACAACAATCCAAGATAAGTTAATAATCACACCTACTATGTAATTTATAGAGATTTTCTGAATGTCTCATTATAATAAAGTTTCACCTATATTTTCCATGGTTACATACTGACTGTTTGGAACTGCACTGTTATCTCTGACTAGTTTTCACTCCAGCTTAGAAAACTTTGGATTTCACCTCCAGTTCTTTAAGGTAGGAGAATAATTTGAGAAAACCAGAGTTCTTGGTTCACATTTTCTTAAGTTTTGCTCATGTCACAAGTGAGGCCACTAGCCTACAAGTTTAAATTTTGCTTATATACTGCGAGTCTCAACTACACAAAAGCACTTTTAAATAAGACATATGTCTTTTTGTCTCAATGTAAATGAAACAATTATGTCCAACATCTGTTTTCCTGACACAGTTAACAGGCTAATGCAAGCACTTTGTTACTAATTTCAATTTGTGCACCTCCAAACCACAGTTTGTCTGGATTTCTGGTTGCTGCCACCTCAGTCATCTCTAAGGAGACTGCCACAAATGAAAGTCTCAAATATTTCTTTGTGGATTTCTTTTTGGGTTTGCTTGCTTTTGTTTTGTTGGGGTTTTTTTTGTTTGGTTGGGTTTTTAAGTTCTGATTCAAAAATAAAAAGCAACAGTGTGTATAAATATATATATACATGGAATTCACTGAAAACCATTACAAGTATGCTGACTTTTAAACAATTGTATTGCTATCCAGTATGAAATGAATGACAAAAACCAAACACTGAACAGACCAGAGGACACAAACTGAAGCTAAAACTTACTGAACAGTAGGCCAAACAAATTCTCTTTCATGTAACATGAGCCTATTAGCACAAACTCCTTTCAAAGCACAACCAACAGCAAGACCAAGCAAAATACCACCACAAATTCATCTCACAGACCTACAAATGAAACAAATCTGCCCAACACTGGTTCAGAACAACTAACATACCGTTCTTTTCCCAGACACTGTGTAAGGTTTGTTGAGGAACAGTACTGAGGCTCCAAACTCCTAGTTCAGCCTGAAGCGACCCTGCTGATAGAGCCTTTGGTGGCAGTTTTGCATACAGGCTACTTGCACTCATCCCTGCATATTGTCCTTTCAGCTGTGCTGACAAGTGTTTGCAGAGATGTATTAGGAGTCAAGGCAAGAAATGGATCTGCATTTCAGGAAAGCAATGAGGAGGTGGTTTTAATACAGAACATTTCTTTTATCTTGTTCAAAGTACAGCCCCACAACAGTTGGCACTGGCACAACTAAGAGCTCAAGCCTTGCACTGCCACATTTCAGTGCTGCCCCCAAAGCCTGAAAGTACAGTTACACAGGTGCTTGTTAGATGACAACAGCATCTTAAGAAGTTTCAGTTCTTCGTTCATTACTGCTGTTTCCATAATTTGCCACTGCTCCAACTGTGCCAGTGCAAATCTTCAGATATAAACGAGATGACTGATACTAAGTCTTTCAGGAGATCAGTCCTTTCCTTCCGCTTTCAATTTTTGAAAGCAAAGATTGGGAGAAGGGTTAGAAGGTATTTTCAGTAATTCAGGCTATAGAAATGGCCCACAAATGACCGCATGCAAACACGACTGAGGGGAAGGAGCAGGAGAAAACTTAAACCAGACTCATCACTAAAGCCAACATGCTGAGTACACAGCTCATACTGTCACACAATGCAGCGTACCTTTGCTGTGTCATGAAGGAAGAACGCTCCATGTTTTTACTTTAGTTATTGTTGCCTCTGCCACTATTGCCTCTTATACATGGATGTTCTGCTGAACTACTGTAACCTCAGCAGAATGACTACAACTCTGCAACACTTAAAGTTTACCATTCAGTGGATGTTACTCATGCAAGGAATTTGGTGTATGTGAAAGAACACAGAATTTTACCTAAATCATAGTTTGTTTAGATTTCCATGTTGCAACTGCTCTCCACCATTATTATATGAAAATTTCAAATGGAAATCTAATCAATTAATGTAGTATTTTACCTTTTAGCCATACATAGAAGGTAAGTTACAGTCAGTTTTTATCCAACAACTTTAATCATGTAAATTACTTTACGAACAGTTTTTTTTAAGAGAGCTTGTAGCAGTAGTAACACAAATGATGCAATGTTAACATACCTGCACACGTTGGTAATGTCTGCACCCGAGTAACCCTCCATTTTCTCAGCTATATTTGCAAGGTCAACATCATCAGCCAATTCCAGCTCTTGCAGATTTATTCTTAGAAGTTCCTCTCTACCTTTTGCTAATCAAAGAACAGAAAATTGAGTCTGTACGATTTGCTTTTTGAAGATAAATAATGAACTGGAAAATGGTAAGAGGGAAAATGAGAACAAGAACACTGTGCTTGCGACAAAGGTAAAGGTTCAATGGTTAGATTTAAACTTGTTCTGAATTAGTAAATTAATTTCATACATGTATAAAATCTTTAAACCAGGTGATCAAATTTAAAGGAATATTGATAAAGTTTAGGTTTTAGCCTTTCCAACCACTCCTCTCCCCAGGTCTTCCTACCTGATGGTAAAGGAATATAAATTCTCTTTTCTAGTCTCCGTCTTAGGGCTTCATCAATATCCCAAGGAAAATTAGTAGCAGCAAGTACCATGACCATCTTGGAAGGATCATCATTTTCAGTAGCCCCTCCAACACCTGCATTGGAGAAAAAAAGCAAAATGTACATGTTTTATGGCATTTCATGTAGAGAGAACAATATCCACAATTCTGTAATATTAAAGCAACTACTGTAATGCCCTTCAGTGAGTCTAAGCACAACAGAATCACTAAGGGCAACAGAGTTCAGTTTTTCATCTGTATGACAGCCTGCAAGAAAAAATGGAAACTTGGTTTAAATAGGAGCAGTGGAATAGGCCACCACTCAGATCAGCAAGGTCCTCTCTATCATGGCAGGAACAGTTTTACAGCAGAGTTGGTTGTATTTCTGCCATTACAGTATTTGAATTTTCACATCAACGTCCAGTAACAGTATGTGAGGAAAAACAAAATAACCCCCCCAAACCCATCACCACACCAAAAAACAGACGCTTCCCCCCACAGTGTTCCTTAACAGCCACACAAACGCAGCATTACTCCCCTACAAAGTTTTTTCACTTCTAATTTTAGGCCAAACACTTCATATACACAGGTGGATTCTTACAAACAGCTGAAGTGAATGTTTATTTGGTGGACTGAATAACAACTTCTCAGAGAGAACACCTCTGTGTTGGAAGTACTGTGAAACTGCTGCTATATACAGAAGTTAGTTTCATTAAACCTGCGACTCTCTGCATTTACTGTTTTTGCTTATAGACTGGTCTGTCAAATAGCCTAGTCTGCCTAAAAATCTGCATACAAAACATCATTTATGAGCACTCAAGTAAAAGGACTTCTAATAGTTGTTGCTAATAAAATTAGGTTATGTATCTACTTGAGTTATGAGAAGAGTATTACAGATCTGCTGCTATTTAAAGTCAAACATAAAAGGATATCAGCATCAGAGAACCAAATATACAAATCTTCTGACTAATGTAATTGTATCACAAATTACTCCACAGACTAGCACTTTTCAGCTGCCCTTCTCCTTTCTCCTTGCTCAGCAGTGTATAAAAAGGATGCCTCTATAGAAACTCTGCAGTGTTACCTACTTTTAAACTTCGCTGATTTGTGAAACATTAACCAAATAGCTGTAAGAATCTGTGTTGTAAAAAGAAAACACCCCCAACCACTTCTATAAAAAATTGCCTTTTTTTTATGTATTTAAGTGGGGGGGGGGGGGGGAAAAGAGGAGATCCAAAATAAGCTGAGTGCAATGATTGCTTTGAAGTCTAAATTGGAACACATGATAGTTCTTTTGAGCCACCTTTTCCTTGGTTTTGGAGAAGTGATATGCTTAGTAAGGACTGAGAGGAGCAGTTAACACATTTTTCTCTTCTGTAGTTTTGAAATTTTTGTTATTCTGGGTCAGTAATATAAGATTGTTGCTTAGATGCTGAAAGATTGTTAAATAACTGGTATATTGGCATATTTTGGGTGACATGGTTTAGTGGGAGGTGTCCCTGCCCATGGCAGGGGGGCAGGAACTAGATGATCTTAAGGTCCTTTCCAACCCTATTTTGTGATTCTATGATTTTTTTTCCTTCCACACTAACAGCTGGAATAGCACAGTTTCAGCTTTTTACCCCAATTTTATGTAAGGCTTTCAAAGAAAACACTTCTGAAGAATGAAGTTTTGATTATTTTTCCTCTCTCAAGTTTCCTCCAGTCCAGCACTTCCCAGCAATCAGGTTATTTACCATCCATCTGAACTAGCAGCTCTGCCTTCACACGTCGGCTAGCTTCATGCTCCTCTGAAGTTCCCCTGCGACTACAGATAGAGTCTATTTCATCAATAAATATAGTTGTTGGGGAATAAAATCGAGCCTAAAAAAAGCAAAAGATAAAGCAGAAACTGAAATAGCAGTCTACTCACATTTAAGAAACAGCAGACCCATTCAGAACTGAGTTAAGTATCAGACAATACCTAACCTTCCTTCTCTGACCACTGCACACAACTATAGAGCAGCTGCGCGTTCATTAATACCATTTCAGCAGCATGGTTTTTGGCAAAGTCCTGTAACTGTTAGGGCTATAAACAATGTTTAATAAGCTAAAGGCACTTTTACCAACGTAATAACAGAGTAAGACTTAAAACTGTGAAAGTCATCAGTTATTCAAACAGGAATGCCTGAATAACAACTCAAGTTAAAGCTAGGACATCATAATATGGAACCTGTCCAAAAAACAGGTTAACTGCAAAACAACTCTAGTCTTTCCAAAACCAAGAGAGGTTAAAGGCAAGGATCTGGGAAAATAAAAGCTGTTGTCTTACAGCAGTTGAGATGCTGTCCATTACGTATATGCATTTTTGATTGATAATATTAAATGAGTTGATATCATGCCTATCAAACTATGATCTTGTATTTCCTGATTTTTCTGACTACTGTAACTGCAGCTCTGCTGCCCCCTTCAGTACTGGGCACAGTAGCAAACACCGCACGCAGACCTGTTAACACACAGAAAAACATAAAAGACTACATATTCTGAGCCAATTTCAAGTGTTATATGCTCTGAAGACAACTACAGCTTGGAATTCCACTTATTTTAAAAACAAAAAACCACCCACGACAACAAAAAAACATCCACAGCCTATGCAGGGTTCTCACCCAGAAAGCAATTAGATTCGACCTTCACTTTTACATTCAAGTATGTTCTACAGTGCTTATCAGCTTATAGCAAGCTACCTCTAATATAAAAAGCTAACCCTGAAAATAAAGATGACCTAATTTTTCCATTTTTATAAAGCTATTTAGGAATAACCAGATCTTGAATATGCATGGCCAAATCAGAAGGTCCTAAAATATTTGAAGCTTGGAGAGCTATTTACATTACGAGTTCTACACCTTAGCTAAGTTTCACTATTCCACAGGTAATTCTACTTCATTATCTCACTATTTATGTTCAGGAACTTCAATCACCATTTCAAACAGTAGACGAACAAGTTTCTCAGATTCTCCTCTGTATTTTGAGGTAAGTGTGGAAGAAGAAACATTGAAAAAAGTAGTCTTGCATTCAGTTGCTACAGCTTTTGCCAGGAGGGTCTTTCCAGTACCAGGAGGACCAACCATCAGAACACCCTATTAGAATAAAAAGAACCACTTTCAGGACAAGAATCAAAACACAGACAATTTCACAGTTTAGCAGTGTAATATTAAAATACTAGATGTAAACTTTCCCATGAAGAGTTATTCAAGGTTAGTAATTAATTGCTATTACAATAATATAATATAGCTGAAGACAGTGTATTTATCCAGCCAACATCTTTATTTTGTTAGTATTATTTACCATAAACTTTATTACTGAAAAGTGGACAGAATTTATATAAACTACGAAACACCTCAAATTTCTTGTTCTGTCAAGATCCAATCTCAAAATCCTACTTAAGATCACAGGATCAGATTTTTTCATACCTTCCATGGTCTTCTAATTCCCTTAAAAAACTCTGGCATCCACATGGGTAAAACTACAGCTTCCTTAAGCAGCTTTTTGGCTTCTACTAAATCAGCAATGTCATCCCTGGCAAGAAAGAGAAAGTTGTTTGACAGATTCAGACAGGCTGCAAAAGAATCATTCCACAACTCAAAACAATATGCAGTTAAACTTATTGTTATGTAACAGCATTTCCATAATTCAAGAAAAAAGGTTGGATTTATTTATGCTTTAGTGCCAAAAGCCTACAGAAACAGATAAGAGCCTACAGCAAAACAGCTGACATCTGACTAGCAGACTGCAGTTAGATGCAAAAGCAATGAGACACAACTCTTTCATGAGGGCATCGCTGTTCTTATTCACGGAAAGAATAGAATCATAGTATCATAGAATAGTCAGGGTTCAAAAGGACCTTAAGATTATCTAGTTCCAATCCCACTGCCATGGGCAGGGACACCTCACACTAAACCACGTCACCCAAGGCTCTGTCCAGCCTGGCCTTGAACACTGCCAGGGAT